>SJYA01003091.1:5124066-5246023 GCA_006410615.1 Neotragus moschatus | reverse complement strand
ATCTGGGCTGTAGGTTATTTTCTTTCATCACTTTAAGTATGTCTTGCCATTCCCTCCTGGCCTGAACATTCTTTTTTTAGTTCTTTTCCCGTGTAGCTCACTGCAGAGTATTGAGTAGCGTTCCCTGTGTATAAGCAGGTCCTTATTAGCTACCTATTTTATATATACAGTAACATGTATATGTTAATCCCAATATCGTAGTTTATCCCTTGCTACACTTCCCCTCCTGGTAACCATAAGTTTGTTTTCTACATCTGTGACTATGTTTTGTAAATAAATTCATGTATATCATGTTTTTAGATTCCATATATAAGCAGTATCATATGATATTTGTCTTTTTCTGACTTAACTTCATTCAGTATGACAGTCTCTAGGCCCATCCATGTTGCTGCAGATGGTGTTTTTTGTTCTTTTTCTATGGCTGAGTAACGTTCCATTGTATATAATAATTTTTTTTATTGAAGTATAGTTGCTTTACAGTGCTATATTTCTGCTGTACAGCAAAGTGAGTCAGCTATATGTCTGCATATATCCCCCCCTTTTAAAATTTCCTTCCCATTTAGGTCGGCACAGACATTGAGTTCCCTGTGCTGTGCAGTAGGTTCTCCTTAGTTGTCTGCACATAGTACATTTTATACATAGTAGTGTGTATATGTCAGTCCCAGTCTCCCAGTTCCTCCATCCCCCTCTTTCCCTCCTTGGCATCCATGTTTGTTCTCTATGTCTGTGTCTCTATTTCTGCTTCTCAAATAGATTATCTGCACCATTTTTCTAGATTCCACCTATGTGTGTGTGTTTTTCTGATTTTCTTCACTCTGTATGACAGTCTCTAGGTCCATCCATGTCTCTGCAAATGGCACAGTTTTATTGCTTTTTCTGGCTAATATTCCATTGTTCTTATGTACCACACCATTAAAATTTTTTTTCACTTCTTGGTTATTTAAAAAGATACTTATTTAAATAATTTATGACTACACCGGCTCCTCACTGCTGTGCATGTGCTTTCTGTAGTTGCCTTGAGTGCATGTTTCTTTGGGGTACATGTATCTTTTGAAATTATGGTTTTCTCTGGGTATATGACCAGGAGTGAGATTGATGGGTCATATGGTAATCCGCCTGCAATGTAGGAGACCCTGGTTTGATTCCTGGGTAGGGAAGATCCCCTGGAGGAGGGCATGGCAACCAGCTCCAGTATTCTTGCCTGGAGAATTCCCATGGACAGAGGAGCCTGGTGGGCTGTAGTCCATGGGGTCACAAAGAGTCGGAAAGCGACTGAGCAGTCTTAGCACAGCACAGCATGGTAGTTCTATTTTTTAATTTTTAAAATTAAATTTTAAATGTATTCCAAAAGGAACATGCATTTAAGGCAACCACAGAAAGCCCATGCACAACAATGAGGACCCAGTGCAGTCATAAATAAATAAATATTTTAAAAATAGCCAAGAAGGGAAAAAATTGTTTTAATTATGTGGTACATGTAAATGATGGAATATTTTTATGTTCCAATGGAATAGTGAGCTAAACCCTACTTCTGCCTCCTCAGTAAGCCTCCAAGACCTCTAGGTGGGTCTCTGGACCTGTTGTGTCAGCCCCATCTCTGCGTATGTTCCTCCCACCAGTGTCTGTTTGTGGAGCTGGCCCAGAGCACGTGTGCCAGGCAGGCCAGCAGGGACCCAGGCCTCCACAGGAGTGTCTGCATGGGCCAGTGCAGCCAGAGGCGGCCTTGGGGGGTTAACTCTTGGCCCACCTTGACCTGTGTGGCCAGAGGAGGCCTGGGGGCAGGGGGAGGCTGGGGCCCGAGTGGGCAGGGAACACACTGACCACCTTCCTCTCTGACCCCCCACACCGAGGTCCCTCTCTGTCCCCACTGATCTCCTCGCCTGAGTGGGCCCCTCCAAGCTTGGCATCTCTCCCTTCCCCAGCCCCACTTCAGGGCGCTGGTCCTGTTCTGCTTCCCTTTTCTTCCCTCCCTCCTTCCGTCCCACGTCCGACTTGGTTGCTCAGGGATCCTCCCCATCCCCTGAGGTGTCTCAGGACCCTCACTAGCCTTAGTAGGTGTCCTGACTGTGAGGAGACTCGAGCTCCGAGTCCTCCTGCCCTGCCATCTTGACTCCGTTCCCCTTAGCTGTGTTTCTGTTCCACGGGGCGAGGTTGGCAGGCTTGGATCACTCCCCTGGGTTGTCGGTCACCGAGTCTTCCTCCTCTGGACTGCCCACCGGTGGGCGTGCTCTGTTGTGTCATTTCGCCCCTTGTGCGAGCTCCAGGCTGCATGGTTGTTGGTGCTGCCTTTGGCCCCACCTTAGCCGCGGGTGCATGGGCAGTCGGTCCTGCTGTCTCTCAGGCTGTTTTCAGCAGACCACCACAGAGATCACTGAAGTCTGGTCCCAGGATGGCAGTGATCGTGCATCTGGACCTGCTGTGGAGGCAGCTCAGACTCTGGCCTGGCCAACCCTTGCGTGTCCATATCCACGAAGTCTGCAGCTGCTAAAGCTAGACCCGTCTCAGCTGTGGGGACACTTGTCTGTTCCAGTGTCCTGAAGGCCCTGAAGTTACAAAGCCGGTCACTGGGGTGTAAATCCAAAGTTCATGCAACCCTGAGGAGAGATTTCAGCTCCTCTTCCTTAGTCTCGTGGCCCCTGGGGCTTAGCTGTCGTTTCAGCCCCATCTGTGCATTGGGCCACCCATAGGCATCTGGTCCTGACCTGCTCTGGAGCTCATGAGCCTGCCCTGGCTGGGTGGGGGGAGGGAGGTGTGGGGGCAGTGGTGACCACACCCCTTGCGTGTCACTCAGCAATGGAACTTCCCTTCCGTAGTGGTCCAGGCTTCCTCCTCAAGCATTCCCAGTTGTGGAACTTTTCACTCGCATCCCCTAAGACTGTTTCTTTGCAGCCCACAGCAGTTCTCTCCCCGAGACTGTTTTCCAAATTCCACACTCTAGCATCCAGTCCCTTTGCACACCGACAGACACCCTACCCAGGTTGGGGCATGCAGGGCTGTGGCACAGACCGGTTTCTGGGCTCTCCTCTCAGAGGCATGAAGCTCCTCTTCTGTCACGGCTGATCTCCCTGCTGGTGAGCAGTGAGCGGGCTTCTCTGGATGCGGGAACCTCTCCTTTGCTTTAGCTTCTCCCCTGGGGTGCAGGGCCCATCCCATTTCCTCCTCACTTTTTCTTTCTTTCATCCTACCCAGTTACACAGAGATCTGTCTTGTTCTTTTAGGTGTCTCAGGGCTTCTGCTAGTGTTCAGCTGGTGCTCTGTGAGATTCATCCTTGTGTAGATGTGTTCTTGGTGCATTTGTGAGGAGAGGTGAACTCATGTCCTACTGTTCCTCCACCCTCTGGACTCATCAACCCACACAATTAACACATTATTTACAAGAAGAATTAACAGATTATTTACTGGAGGCATATCAATCAGCATATCAGTTGTTGCTGCTGCTGCTAAGTCGCTTCAGTCGTGTCCAACTTTGTGTGACCCCATAGATGGCAGCCCACTAGGCTCCACCGTCCCTGGGATTCTCCAGGCAAGAACACTGGNGCTGCTAAGTCGCTTCAGTCGTGTCCAACTTTGTGTGACCCCATAGATGGCAGCCCACTAGGCTCCACCGTCCCTGGGATTCTCCAGGCAAGAACACTGGAGTGGGTTGCCATTTCCTTCTCCAATGCATGAAAGTGAAAAGTGAACGTGAAGTTGCTCAGTTGTGTCCGACTTGTAGTGACCCATGGACCGCAGCCTACCAGGCTCCTCCATCCATGGGATTTTCCAGGCAAGAGTACTGGAGTGGGGTGCCATCGCCTTCTCCGACATCAGTTGTTAACCCCAGTGTTATTGATCAGATATGTACCCAGTACGTTTTTAGAGAGTGATGCAATTGACATCACTGTGCAAAGTCATTAAAGCTTAAAATTCATCATGGGTCCCTTACACAATTTAGGGTTGTTGTTATCATTCACATTTTGCTCCATTAGGTTTTTGCTCCAACCTTGTGTATGTTATAAATGCAAGGTTATGGCCATAAAATTTTCAAAAATGATGCATCACAAAATTTTGAGTGAAGAATTTTTGCTTTGAGCAACATATATACTAATGTCTCAGAAGATGATAGTTCTTCAGAATGTAATTCTGACTCAGACAGTGTGAATATTAAGACAGTGTGAACAACAGAAAGACAAAAAACCACCTTAGTGATTGATTCTGATAAGAAAAGTGAAAATGAAACTCACAGTGCCGGAGAAGACATTACAGGTGTGTCATGCTTAACTACTGAGTGTGATAATCTGCGAAATGTTAGTGAAAGAACAGAATTAATTTTTGGCTTGCTGAAATAAAAATTCCTGGCCACAGGCATTAGTTTCTGTAAAAATCCCGTGGTCAATAGTGAGTTAATAGAAGAGTAGACCTTGGAGGGTAGTGATCAAGACAGGAATATATTTTTATATATGTATACAAATATGTACATATTTATATGTATTATATTTCCTGGAAGATTTTGAGAAATGGGCTTATTTAAGTGGATCACCTATTTTTGACCAGATGCCATCCCACAGAAGCACACTGCTTGACACATGTCATCACATCACCGCTCTTGGCCCCAGGCTGCCACAGACACTGGTGTCTCTGTCCTCAGTTGCCCTTGGCGGCTGGTGCAGTGGCTCCAGTTTAGAGCAGCTTGTTTGCAAACTCCTGTGAGCCAGCGTTCATGGATTGTCCTGCAGTAAATCTCCGTGTGTGTTGATGCTGTAGCAAATGCCAGCTGGGCAGCTTCTCTGTGTGAAGAGTCTGGTAACAAAGCTGTCTTCCCTGTGAAGGCAGGAGTGGCTTTGTCCTGCTTCTGTGACAGGCCTAGCCCCTAGCAGAGTGCCCTGTACCTGGGAGAGGTCACCTGTCTGCTGCCTGGCTGAATGAAAAGGACCAAGGATATGGCCTTGTGTGTTCAGGACTAAGGGAACTGCCTGTTGGAAGGTCTCCGGGTCTGAGCTCCTCGTGTACCCTCTGTGGGGCTCCATCAGTCTTCTGTGATGTCAGAGTCTTGATCTTCTGCACTTGGTGACATTACTGCTGAGCCACCTGCCCACAGCCACGCCTTCCCAGGCCCTGTGGCCCTCAGCCTATTCCTGTCCTGTCAAGATGCTGTTCTCAACAGATTTGCTGTGTCTCTGTCTCCTTCTCCCAAGGGCAGCCCCGTATCTGATGTGACTCCTGTCCTGAGTGCAGCAGAGTGGCCAGTTTGGTGGGTCCTCACCATGTGTTTGCTGAGTGAATGCGCAGCTGCAGAGTCTCACCAGGGGCCCCAGATGATGAATGGACAGGAAACAGATGACCAGTGAAGTGTTTCTGGAGATAATCAGAGGTGCTGCTGGCGGGGGGCGCGTTCCGCACTGAGCCGGGGCAGGGGATAAACAGGGCAGGAGCCGAGGGCCGGGTCAGATGATCCAGGAGCTGGTTCCCCTCTTATGGCCTGTGAATGACCTAACCTCTGCTGCATCCGAGAGATGCCTCAGATTGTTGTATTTAGTGAGATAATACCGGGAACATGGTTAATTACTGTTATCATGTTTATTATTAAGTAAAATTCCTAGCTGTGTTAGGCCCAACCAATAATTACGGGGCCAAGGTGGAGGAAGATTACAGATTGGAGGCAGAGGGGAGACATGAGGTTTCTGATCTCTCTCTTCTGGTTATCAGATCCTTCCCCTGAAATAGATCAAGGTCTGCTTTTGCATCACCTGGAGGCAGGGTGGACCCTGGGCCTCTGAGAGGCTCCGGAGAGAGCAGTTCATGGTGTGGGATGCAGTTGTAGAAAGGGCCAGAGGGCCAGAAAAGAGTACAAAGGGAAACAGGCACTAAGGAGGCACCTGGATCCTAACTGTGTTAAAGGAAAGATGTGAGTAACAGCACTTTGGGAAACCTTGATATTGTAAGCTGCCTAACTATTAGCATTACAACGTGCTTATCCTTCTGTTATGAGTGTTTATGCTGGGCAATGGGTCTTTTAGGTTAGACTATATTTCTTAAATTTTAATGTACTTCTTCTAACCCTAATTCTAATTCCCACAAGCATTTCTTCAGGGTGAACCATGCTGTGCTTGGTGGTTCAGATGGTAAAGAATCTGCTTGCAATGCAAGAGACCAAGATTCCATCCGTGGGTCAGGAAGATCCCCTGAAGAAGGGAATGGTAACCCACTCCAGTATTCTTGCCAGAGGAATTCCATGGACAGAGACATAGTCAGACACTACAGAGCAATTAACACTTTTTTTACACTTTTACATTGTGAGTGCACTGTGAGCTTATAGAGAAGAGGGCCCTGCCTTTGTGAGGCTCACCACCCACTGTGCCTGTGAAGCTATAGAGTGTTAACTCAGGTTCCTCGAAGCCGAGAATAAGTCCCCTGAACATCACTTCACGGCTGGTGGCAGACTGGAGGAGGCTGGGAGTATAAATTGGCCTTCTTGGGCAAGCACGCAGTGACCTACCAGGCCTGCCCCCGCCCAGGCTGTGTGGAATGCACTCCTGCCTGGGCAATGGAGCTCAGGCCATTTTAAATGCAGAGGAAGAGAGGGTTCCAGCCTCTAAGGCATATGCCTCATCTGTTAGCTCTCCTACCTGGAGCAGTGACTCAGAACCTACTGTATGCTTTGTTGAGATGCCAGAGGGATGTCCTCACCAGCTAAGGTGCTGCTGCTCCTGAGTGTCCTCTGTGAGGTGTTGCTAGGCAACAAGCCGAACACCTTCATCATGGTCCAGCCCACAGCTCCCTTTCAGGTGGCACTGTCCACAGGTGCTGACCAGGTGTGGCCATGACTGCCACAGAAGCAGTTTGCTGCCCATCTGGTCTCCCAGGTGGTGAATTAGTGGTGGATTGAACTCCAAATTGGTCACTAGCCGCTTTATGAGCTTCTGTGCCTTTAGTTCAGTGTCCCAAGTGTCATTTTAAAAAGGCCTGCTTTGTTCTGGCTCCTCCCCTAAGTGGGTCAGAGTAAATTTAGATAAGATCTTTAATGGCTCTGAGAATTCAGTTCAGGTTAGACTTGACTTTTGAGGACACAGGGTTCTCAGGGGGAAGATGTTCTGGTCTTACTCTGAACTTCTGCTTCAGCCAATCTGCTCTCATTATGACCTCCTTCAGGACTGAGGTCAAGCCAACAAGGAGGAAGTGACAGGAGAGGTCCACTGTGGCCTGGAGAGCAGAGGCTTTTTACACCAAAAATCCCTCTGCCTTCCTGGGACGTGCACCCTGTAGCCCATGGGGGATCCTGCCTCAGCCAGGCTGCAGCTGCTCCGGAATTCCTAAAGGGAAGCAACTTCAGGGACTAAGGAATGTCCTTGAACCTGTTCACATCATTTTGCTAGCAATAAGAGGTCAGCTATTCATATCTGAATGGAGTGTGAGGAGAGCTGATGGACGTGAGAGGAGGGGGGCTCCACGCCCTGTCCTCCCCGCTGCCAGCCCGCCCAGCCAAGCCTGGTGCTGCCTCCGCCAGAGCAGTGGAGTCAGCTCTTGCTCATGGAGTTGGGGGGGGGGGCAGTGCCCAGATGACCCCTCCTTAGTGACAAACGTGTTTTAAGTAGATCACTTCTGTGGTCACATCTGTGGCTGCTCCGTGGCCCCTCCAATCCATGATTCTGTGTTTCTTCACATGGGCCAAGGTGTTACACTTCAAGTGTAGCAGTGCTTTAGGCAATTTCCCTGCCTTCTCCACCATCCATGCAAATATAAATAGTGGCACCATGCCCGAGTTCCTCCTCCTCATCAGTTACGTCAGAAAGGACACCACATGAACAGCAGAAGCAGTGGTAGGTGGCCACTGCATTTGGAGAACACCCTGAGGAAAGAATTCTGGTCCGGTCGATGGGGAAGATCCCCTGGAGAGGGAAATGGCAACCCGCTCCAGTATTCTTGCCTGGAGTATCCCAAGGACAAAGGAGCCTGTAATTCCGTGGGGTTGCAAAGAGTCAGATGCAACTTAGTGACTCTCACTCACTCACTCAGGTCGCTTGAGGCTGTTCTACAGCCTTGAAAAGAAATGAAGGTGGTGACATTCAGGACGTGATTTAATCTCGTAAGGTCCAAGACAGAAGCAGCTGGACTGAGATGGGCCAGGTCCACCTGACAGCCTAAATGTGTCCCGTAGCAGGACCAGCTCAGCCCCACTCGCTCTGTGGGCAGGCTGTGTGGGTGGGGCGCCTGCAGCCCCTCTGCTCAGGGATGCCTGGGCTGAGTCTGGCTTCCCAGTGCCTTTAACTATGACATTAGGACAGTCATCTTGATTTCCAAGATCGTCGGTCTGTATGAGACAATGCTGTTTCTAGAACAAGTGTCGTCTGGCAGACCGTGTGCTGACTCAGTGTCGCCTCTCATCCTCACAGCCGCTTTCTGAGGTAGATGCTGTGATTCCCACTGCACAGAATTAGAAAACCAAGCCCCTGGCAGGGTGAGGACCGTGCCCACGATCGCACCGTGCTGTACCCACGTCTCTCTGACTCAGCCCCTGAGCTACATGTGGTTAAGATGGATTCTTGAACAGTGCTGCAGAATAGAATTAATACCAAAGGGGATTAATTCATTAAAAAATTCCAGTGCCCAGGTCTCACCCCAGACCAGTTACATCATGAGGTCTCGGGCAGGAGGTGGGGATGGGGCTTCTGAAGGCCCCGGTGACCCCAGTGTGCAGTAAGGTTTGGGGATGTCTAGGTTAAACGCTTCTGTACTTCTACCATTCTTAGTTCCCAGTCTTGGCTGCCCAGACCCACAGGGGACCCATCTAAGTGTACTGAAAGAGACGCCCACGGGAGTCTGATTGATTTGATTGGGGAAGGGCCTTAAGTTGCCCCGGGCGACTCTACAGTGCTGTGAGGCAGAGACCATTGTGCGAAGTTTCGGGGGACACACCCTCTGAAAATGATTGCCGTGGTTAAAATTATATATTAAATTGAGGGCTTGGCGAGGACATTTCTATAGTCTTTTTCAACGTGCACTTGTAATTCCCTAGGAAAGCCATTCTTCACCTTTGTCTCAGTTTGCTGGCTCAAGGGAGGAACTCTGTCTGGACTTTTCCAGCAAATGTAGCTGGAAAGAAAAGGGAAGGGGGCAGGAAGCAGCGTCCCTGGAATATTCGAGCTGTTCACTTGTGCTTTATCCCCGTAGTCAGTTAAGTTCAGTAATAATGTCTATCCTCTGAGGTGAAGGAACTGAAAGTTCTGTTCAGTAAGAAAATAACTTTGCATAGCTTTAAAATCTGAAGTAGCAGCTTTGTTTGCTATGAAAATTTAATCTGTTTTTTTCTTAAAATGTGTGCTTATTTTTTATTGAAGTATAGTTGATTTATAGTGTGTTTCTGGTGGATGGTAAGGTCATTCAGTTATATATATATATGTGTGTGTGTGTATATGTGTGTATGTAATTATTTGGATTCGTTTCCATTACAGGTTATTATAAGATATTGAATATAGGTCTCTGTACTATACAGGTACTATTGTTTATTTTATATGTAATATAATATAGATAATTAATGTAATTAATATATATACAATATGTAATATTGTATATATATTAATCCCAAACTCCTCCTAATTCATCTCTCCCTGTTTCCTCTTTGGCAACCATAAGTTTGTTTTTTATGTCTGAGTCTGTTTTGTTTTGTAAATAAACTCATTTGTATCATCTAGATTTACATATTACTGATATCATATGATGTTTGTCTTTCTCTGAGTTAGTGTGATTCTCTCTAGGTCCAGCCATGTTGCTGCAAATGGCATTATTTCATTCTTTTTTATGGCTGAGTAATATTACATTGTGTATATATACCACATCTTTTTTATCCATTCATCTGTCGTTGGACATTTAGATTGCTTCCGTGTCTTGGCCATTGTAAATAACGCTGCTATGAACAGGGTGTGTGTTTCTTTTCTAATTATGATTTGGCTCAGATCATAAAGAATCTGCCTATAATGCAGGAGACCGAGTTTGATCCCTGGGTGGGGAAGTTCTCCTGGAGAAAAAAATGGCCCACTCCAGTATTCTTGCCTGAAGAATTTCATGGACAGAGGAACCTGGTGGGCAACAGTCCATTGGGTCACAAAGAGTCGGAGTGAGCGACTTAACACTTTCACTTTTCCATATATATGCCTGGGGATATATATATGAGATATATGTATAGGATTGCAGGATCATGTGGCAGCCCTATTTCGAGTTTTTTAAGGAACCTCCATACTGTTTTCTGTGGTGGCTGTATCAATTTACATTCCCATCAAGAGTATAGGGGGGTTCTATCCCACGCCCTCTCCAGCATTTATTATTTGTAGGTGTTTTTTTTTTTTAAAGGTTTAAATTTTAAAAAAAGATTTTATTGACGTATAGTTGATTTACAGTGTTGTGTTAATATTTTTTGTG
The DNA here is from genome assembly GCA_006410615.1 of Neotragus moschatus. Classification (NCBI taxonomy): domain Eukaryota; kingdom Metazoa; phylum Chordata; class Mammalia; order Artiodactyla; family Bovidae; genus Neotragus; species Neotragus moschatus. The sequence continues at coordinate 5,235,631 of SJYA01003091.1, read as the reverse complement.
CAGGAAAGTGACTCAGTTATACATACACATACATACATATATGCTCACACGCGTACACACATTCTTTCTCACATTCTTTTCCATTACGGTTTGTCACAGGCTATTGAATGTAGTTCTCTGTGCTATACAATAGGACCTTATTATTTATCCATTGTATATATAATAGTTTGCATCTGCTTATCCCAAACTGTCAGTCATCCTACACTCCCTATCCTCTATGAGTCTGTTTTTGTTTTGTTGATTTGTGTCATATTTTAGATTCCACATGTAAGTGATGCATGGTATTTGTCTTTCTCTTATTTACTTCCCTTAAGAATGATAGTCTTTTGGTCCATCCTTGTTGCTGCAAATGGCATTATCTGATTTTTTTGATGGCTGAGTAATATGCAGTGGTATAAATGCACCACATTTTCTTTGTCCATTCATCTCTGTTGATGGACATTGAGGTGCTTTCCGTGTCTTAACTGTTGTAAACAGTGCTGCAGTGAACATAGCGGGTACATGTATCTTTCCTGAATTACAGTTTTATCTAGGTATATGCCCAGGAGTGGAATTGCTGGATCATATGGCAACTCTAGTTTTCTGAGGAACATCCAGTGGCTGCATCAATTTACATTTCCATCAGCAGTGTAAGAAGGTTCCCTTTTCTCCACATCCTCTCCAGCATTTGTTGTTTGTCAACTTTTTAATGATGGTCATTCTGACTAATGTGAGGTGGTTCCTTGTAGTTTTGATTCGCATTTCTTTAATAATTAGTGAGGTTGAGCATCTTTTCATGTGCTGATTGGTCATCTTTGTGTGCTCTTTGAAGAAATGTCTATTTAGGTCTTCTGTTTTTTCATTGGGCTGTTGGTCGTTGAGTTGTATGAGTTGTTTGTATATTTTGGAAGTTAAGCCCTTGTTGGTTGCATCATTTGCAAATATTTTCTCCCAGTCTGTAGATTGTCTTTTTGTTTTGTGTATAATTTTCTTTGCTGTCCAGAAGCTTTTAAGTTTGATTAGGTCCCACTTGATTTTTGCTTTTATTTCTGTAGCCTTGGGAGACTGAACTAGGAAAATATTGCTGTGATTTGTTTGAGAATATTTTACTTACATTCTGTGATATCTTTTCATATATTTAGGTCTCTAAGCCATTTTGAGGCTTAAAGAGGCTTTATTTTGAGGCTTTATTTTTGTATAAAGTGTGAGGGTGTGTAAGCCATTTACATGTGGCTGTCCAGCTTTCACAACACCACTTGCTGAAGAGACTGTCTTTACTCCGTTGTATATTATCATCTCCTTTGTTGAAGATTGTAGATATGTGGGTTTATTTCTAGACTCTGTTCTATTCTGTTCATCCATGTCTGTTTTTATGCCAGTACCAGGCAATTTTAATTACTATAGCTTTGTAGTATTGTAAGTCTGGGAGGGTTATACCGCTGGCTTTATTCTCTTTCCTCAGGATTACTTTAGCAACTATGGGTCCTTCATGCTTCCATGTAAATTTTATTTGCTCTAATCTGTGAAAAATTTCATGGGTAATTTGATAGGGATCGCATTAAACCTATTGATTTTTTTTAATAGTATGGCCATTTTAACCATATTCATTTAGTCCAAAAGCATGGAATATCTTTCCATTTCTTTGAATCATCTTCAGTTTCGTTTAGCAATGTTCTGTAGCTCTTAGTATGTAAGTCGTTCACCTTGGTTAGTTTTATTCCTAGACATTTTTTGATGTGATTTTAAATTGGATTTTTTAAACTTTCTCATGCTGATATTTTGTTACTGTAAAGAGAGGTAGCAGGTTTTTGTATGTTAATCTTGTGTCCTGCTACCTTGCTGACTTTGTTGATCAGTTTTAATGGTTTTTGTGTGGCATCTTCAGGGATTTCTGTATAGACACCATGTCTTCTGTACATAATGGCAGCTTTACCCCTTCCTTCCGACTTGGATACCTTCTGTTCCTTTTTCTTGCCTGATTGTTGTGTGTAGGACTTCCAGTACTATGTTGAATGGGAGTGGTAAGAGTCGGCATCCTTGTGGTGATCCGGAATTCAGTGGGGCAGCGTTCAGCTTTTCATTGTTGAGTATTATGTTGGCTGCTGGTTTATTTTATTATGTTATGTCCCCTCTATACACAGTTTGGTGAGAGTTTTTTTTTTTTTTTTTTAATCAAAAATGGATGTTGAATTTTATCGAATTCTCTTTCTATGCCCATGGAGATGATCATGTGTTTTGCTTTTTCATATTACTTATATATGCATTCCCATTTTCTGACAGTTACTCCAGTCAGGATGGGCTAAGTTGTGCTGCCTTGATGAGCAGTTCCCAACTCTCAGTGGTGTTACTGCACAGGGACTTATCTGCTCCTCATGCAACAGTGGGTCNTTTTTTTTTTTTTTTTTAATCAAAAATGGATGTTGAATTTTATCGAATTCTCTTTCTATGCCCATGGAGATGATCATGTGTTTTGCTTTTTCATATTACTTATATATGCATTCCCATTTTCTGACAGTTACTCCAGTCAGGATGGGCTAAGTTGTGCTGCCTTGATGAGCAGTTCCCAACTCTCAGTGGTGTTACTGCACAGGGACTTATCTGCTCCTCATGCAACAGTGGGTCTGTGTATGGCGCCACTCAGAGGCCCAGATGAAGGATCAGTGGTCTCACAACTGCTGAGGCAGAAAAGCAACAGAGTAAGTGGTGTATTGGCTCTTAAAACTCCCAGCAGAAAGGGATATATGTGACTCCAGTTCATAACTCATTGGCAAAAAGCCACGCCTAACTTCAAGGGAAAATGGGGGTGATTTTCATAATGTGCTCAGAAGTAGGTGGACTAGTCATGGACAGTTCTAGTGGCAGCACAGCAAAATTCATATGTCTCTCCATTTTACCAGCACTGCCTTGAGAATGTTGGCACCTGTCTGGATTCTACCTCACAGATAGGCATGAACCACAAAAAGACAGTGCCAGTGGGCTCCCGGTGTCACTGTGAGAGTCTTCTAGTGGATCAGAGTGACTCTTCGTATGAAATGCTGTAGTGGATAGGTGCCTCAGGAGGGGTAACTTGCTTTTTGGCTAGGGCAGCCCTTACTATGGGATTACTGTGTTGAGATGGATGGCAGGGTCCTGGAGGTCAGGATGGATGAGCTACTTTTTCACCCTTTGCTTTTTTCTCCAATAAGGCATAGCATGTTGTCACATTCAGTGAAAATACCAGTTCAAGATACAGAAGTAATTGAAAATAAATTGGAACCTCTCTTCAGAAACTTCAAAGGAGTATTTATTAGGTGTACAACCTAGGCAGTCCTTCTGAAAGTTCTCTTTCTCAGTCTATTTCCTCATTGTTTCCTTCAAGACTCTTCCCAAACAAGTCAGCACGAGGTCTTCCTAGACCTTGTTCTCCACACCTCGCCCTGCCCCACTGCACACCCTCTGCCCCAGCCCTGGGCAGAATCAGTCCCATGTCTGTGCTCACTCTACACTTAAATATACTATTAAATAGATTTAAGGGCCTAGATCTGATACATAGAGTGCCTGATGAACTATGGAATGAGGTTCATGACATNCCATTTTGAAGGAGATTGGCCCTGGGATTTCTTTGGAAGGAATGAAGCTAAAGCTGAAGCTCCAATACTTTGGCCACCTCATGGGAAGAGTAGACTCACTGGAAAAGACTCTGATGCTGGGAAGGATTGGGGGCAGGAGGAGAAGGGAACGACAGAGGATGAGATGGCTAGATGGCATCACAGACTCGATGGACGTGAGTCTGAGTGTACTCCGGGAGATGGTGATAGACAGGGAGGCCTGGCGTGCTGCAATTCATGGGGTCGTCGGACACGACTGAGTGAACTGAACTGAACAGCACATATTATATTGTTTTATAATGTGACATTTATATAATCATTTTACTTCACAAATCTAGTCTAAGTGCTTGACAAGTATTAGCTGCTCAGACCTCATACCTTACCTATAAGGTGATCATTGTTTATGTTGCAGAGCAGAAAACTCAGACTCGGGGGACACAGGTAATTTTCCCAAGGGTGTTTGGGTAGACAGTGGTGAAGCAGGGTTTGAGCTGAGGTACTTCGACACCGTTGACCAGGTAAGCCTCGTGGGAGCAGGTACATGACATTTATGTTTGAGTCCCCACAGGTCCATCCAGCCTCTGGTCACTAGGAGTGTTTTCTAGGTGAAGGAGCACATTGTTCAAACCTGTGGATGGACCATAACTTGTTTAGCTTGTTTTCCAAATTTTTGTGTATAATTTGTGCTGTTGTGAATCTACTGTACAGATTACACTGATGTCACTGGAATTATTTGGGATAAATTCCCCTAAGTGAAGTGACTCAATATGTACAAACAGTTTTATATGTAATTGCTTATTGCTTAGTCCATTCTCCAGAAATTTGGAACTCAGAATTTATAATTCCACCATCTATTTTCAGATGCATCCACTTCCTCATACTATCTTCAGCACTTTGTATTTTAGTCAATTAAAGTCACCTGTATGGGGAAGACTGGAGTTGATGCATAATGAGTGGCGAGTTTGTTCCAGGATTACTGTGAGGATTGTGGAGTTTGGATTCCTGGTGCCCTGTTGAAGTTTATTAGCTCACTAGGAAGTTACAGAAGCTTTGCTGTCTTTGAAATGGACTGGATTCATTCAGTGTAATGGACAGAACTGAGCCTAGAATAAACAAAGTTGGCTATCTTTTTGTTCCTATCCAACTTTTATATTATGTTGTGCAGTGCTTATAACTGGTTGTCTCCCCAGCCCTCCCACACTATCCAAATACCCAGAGTCCTCTGTGGTCCCCTTATAAAGACAGCTTTAAAGAGTAGGAACCCATTCTTACTAAATGGCAGATAACTGACTATAGCTTAGAAGCGCCAGCTTCTTTTTGGAGAAGAAGCAGACCATTGAAACAGAACAGGAATGGGAATCTTGTGTGATTTTTGTGCCCTAAGGGTAGGGGTTAAGAGAGGAGCCTGTTCTTTTTGATCCAAGGCTACTCACAGGGCTGCTGGCTCAGCCTGAGAGGCAGCCGCAGAGCCAGTGAGGGCCTGGCTTGGTTTTTATCTGAATAGCTGCGGTAGATCCTGGAGTGTGGCAGTGGGCCCTGTGGGAGCCTAAGCAACAGGTCCTACAGCTCAGCTCTCGATGAGCAGCCTGTGGCCAGCCTGGTGGTACGAGGCTAATAACAACAGCAGCAGAAACCCTGGCGCTACCAGTAAGGCTGCTCTGGGTCAGCGCAGCAGCCATTTGTCAGGAAGCCTTCATTCTGGCCTGACCTTATCCCCACATCACAGTAGTGTTCTAGAAAGTTCTTTTCTTCCTTGCTTAATATCATTCCATGGATTTCCCCCTGACCTAGTGTAAAATTCCCTCTTCCCTGTGTACTGTTGTGAGGCCTCTCCCATCCCCCTCACGTCACAATACCCACCCTTCACTTCCAGGGACACACAGGCTCAGCTCTTCACCACTTTTTACCAGCTGCGTCCTCTGCATGCCTGACAGCTGCTTCTTGCCCAGACCTCAGTTCATGAGATCTCTCCCAGGGAAGCCTTTTAGCTCACTGTTCTCCATCACACTCACACCTGTTTTCTCTGGTCTCTCATCACAGGACATAAGCTCTGAGAGAGCAGGGAGCCTCTTTCTGTTTTGTTTGGTCCTGGTTGAAAGTTGCTGTTGGCAGATCTTAGTACAGGATCTTGCACATAGTAGGTACACAATAAACCTCAATCCTTATATGCCTTGGGAATTACGTATTATTATTGCTATCACTCAAATGAGTTTTAAAGAGATGGCCTTTAAGATTGGAGTCCTTTGTGTTCAAACCAGGATTCAAATCCAGCTTTCTCTAGTCTGAGTGGAGTAGCCCAGAGTTTACTAAAGACTGATGTTATCAGGTTCGCTTAGCTGGCCAACTTGCTCATGACTCAGCCTGAGTTCTTGCTATACTGGTTTCCAGTGCTGCCTCAAAGAGTGGTGCTGAGAGGACTAAAGGCAGACAAAGCATAACACGTACTGGTGGCCCCAGGAAATGACTGTTTGTGTTAAAGACACTGCAGTGCCTCAAATTTGTGAACTGAGTGGATAGGGAAGCCTGGCGTGCTGCAGTCCATGAGGCCACAAAGAGTTGGACACGACTGAGCAACTGAACTGAGTATCCTGATTATTCATTGTGACTTGCTTCCTTTTGGGGAACCACCAAGGCTATTTAAGCATTTTCTTTTGTTTAAAAATGAACAGATAAAGAAAATGTAGTAATCTGTATAGTGGAATATTATTTAATTCTGAAAGTACTGACAGGCTGCAGTGTGGGTGAACCATGACAACAGGCTAGGTGAAAGAGGCCAGACATGTTCACACTGTGATTTCATTTACATGAAATGTCTTGAATTGGCAAACCCACAGAGACAGAAAACAGATCTGCGGGTGCCAGGCGCTGTGGGAGGGACTGCTTAATGTGTATGTCCTTGTAGGGTGATGAAAATGTTGTGGAATTAGACAGTGGTGATGACTGTACAACATTGTGAATGTTCCAAATCCCATGGGATCGTATACTTTAAAATGGTTTTTGAAACAGTTAAAATCCACAACTTAAAAAAAATCAGTGAATTAGAAAATAGAAAATAATTGCACTTCTCAGCTATTTTTTGGACGGAATAAATGTGCATAACTCTGACAAGCTCAGTAAAGTGAGTGAGACACAGATGTGCTAAAGGGAATTAGAATAGTGATTGGCACAGATACATATTTTTAAAAGACACATAATCCTGAAAACCTTAATGTAGCAAGGACTGGGCAGGGCATGCCCGGTGGGTGTGAGGACTCTGAGCTGGCTTGGAGGAATCTGCCTTTGCCTCTTTGTTTCGAACATAAGAGCAAATCGCACATGAGGGCTGGCGGGTGGGGATGAGAACAGACAAGCAGCTGCACTTTACCCACTTAGTGCCTCACTCCATTTGGACGGGAGTGTAGAACGTAATTTCATCCTCTTGTCCTGCCCGGGCAAAAGTTGGAGTGGTTCCACAGTAGATGTATTCAAGAATACATATGCCCGACCCTTAGAGAACTAGATGGTCAGAGGGGCTCCAAACCACTTTTGAGGCACTGGTGCTGCTGACGTGGCTGTGTCCCTGCAGGCTCTCCTCCAGCAGTGGCCACACCACTGCCCGGGTGCCAGGTCTTCATCTGCCCCTCCCACATCTCTTCTCCTCTTCCCCGCCCCTGACAATCTCTCTTGCCTTCCCAGTTAATCCTGCTCTTCCTCTCAAGTCTAGCTCAAGCCCCGCTTAATTTAGGATTTACACTGTACTATCTCTGTATTTTGTTTCTGTGTCTGGGACTCATCTCCAGGCAGAGAGCAGTTCTGTGGTGACCAGAACCTCTCCTTGTGATTCCAGGGCCCTCCACCATCACGTTCAGGCTTCCCTGCCTTCCAGTCATCCTTTCTCTATTCTCACTGCCCTGGTGGTTTTCCTTTGCTGGACCAGTCTGGTGGTGACAATCTTAGGGTGTGATGTGTAAATGAGAGCAGACCCACGAGAGTCTTCATTCCTGGGGCTTCTGTTGGTGCAGTGCTAAGAGATCTTCTTTCTCTCGGAGTTGCTGAACTAGTGAGAGCCTCTGGGGGCCAGGGCTGCCAACTCTTAGGATCCTGTCTGAGAACAAAGCCGCACAGGGAAGCTTTGATGTGTGTGTGTCCCGGATTGTAATTGCGCTGGACGCTGGCGCTTTCCCAGTTAAGAGCACCGGCAGCTTGCCTGCTTGCTTCCAAGTGGAAGTGTTAATGCGTCTCCCATCACTCATAGTGGGCAGAGGCTGAGCGGGAAAGAAATTTGTCAACTTGCAGTGTCTCTGGGGTTAAGTATTTACCTTTTGCATTAAAAATTGTTACTGTTGTAAAATACATGCAACACTCACCATTTAGTGGTGTTTAAGTGTAGAGCTCAGTGGCATCAAGTACATTCATATTGTTGAGCAGCCATTACCTCCATCCATTACCAGAACTTTTCATCTTCCCAAACTGAAACTCTGCTCCCATTAATCACTAACTATCCTCATTCTTTCCCCAACTGCTGCTCACCATGACTTGGTGTATCTGTGAATTCGACTACTGTGAGTACTTCATGCAAATGGAATCATACAGCATTTGTTGTTTTGTGGCTGGTGTATGGCCCTCAGCAAGCTGTCCTCACGGTTCATCCACACTGCAGCAGGTGCCAGAAATCTCCTTGCTTCCTAAGGCTGAATAGTGCGTGGATGAACCATTGATGGACACTTGGGTGGTTTCCACTCTCTGCCTACCATGAATAAAGCTGCTGTGAACGTGGGTGAACAAATGCCTGCCCAGTCCAAGGCCCAGCGTTCTCCCTGGGCCTGCACCCAGTGGTGGGATTTCTAGGTCACATGGTAACCAGTTAACTCCCTAAGGAACTGCCAGGCTATTCTCCACAGCTACTACAGCAGGCTCCAATGTCCAGCCTTTTTTTTTTTTTTTAATATTTAATGGAACTGTGGTTTTGCTGGGAAAAGAGCTTAAGCCATTAGCCCATTTGCTGCGGAAACATTTTAGTTAGAAGCTTTGGCCTGAAGCAGTTCTGTCTTCACCAGCACCACTTCATAAACTCCTGGTCTGTCAGTCCGACAGCTCCGCTGCACCTCAGTCCAGGGTGGAGACGGCCTCTCCCATCTTCCAGGGAGGGGAGTGGCCAGGCACGTCCTGTGTGGGTAACCCGTTTCCTCACCCATCCTTTTCAGTGTTTTTAGCAAAAATGAAGTCGCCTTCTAATCCTAACATACTGTTGTGGAGAGGCTGCAAAGGCTGTTGTGCACTCACAGTGCATCCCAGTCAGATACGTGAGCGGCTCTTTGACTTGCCTTCCCCCCTCGCCTCCCCATCCCCGGTCCTCTCTCAGCCATTAGGAACTAAGGTGGAGGGTGCCTGAGACAAGAGGCTCGGACAGGTGCTGTTTTATAAACACTTTATTTCTTCTTCATCACCTCATACAGATGCTGAGGTACCACCCTCTCTTTCCATTTGGTATGCTCTTAACTTTTTGTGGTGTTTTTCCTTAAACAAAATTTGGAGTAAACACTGTGTATTGCCAGTTAGCCTTCTAACAGTAATTTTAAAATGCTGTTGTATTGTCAGTGCAAGAAGACAACACCAACAGTACAGTACGAGGGGATCACACGACGTCATGGCGGGAGGGGACTGACGGAGGTGGGTGAGACCACTTGCAGGGGTGTGGACATGCACCCAGAGGCGTGCGGGTCAGCAGGAGCAGGTGGCCTGAAGCCCAGCCGTGGCCTCTGTGCCTTTCCAGGATGCTGCTCTCTCTCCCTCTAGGACAGAGGAGATGCCTTGTCTACTGGCTTCATGGTTTTTTTCATTATGAAAAGTTCACTGAATTCAACAGGCTGAAGCATTTCCAAAATTCTTGAGAAACAAGAACACTGACAAAATAAAATTAACCTAAAACACACTAATTCAACGTGGAAATCAACCAAAGCAAAATGTTAACAGTGCAGATTTAACAGATAGGCAGTCAATATTGCGCGTGAGGGTGTTCAGAATNAGCTACTACAGCAGGCTCCAATGTCCAGCCTTTTTTTTTTTTTTTAATATTTAATGGAACTGTGGTTTTGCTGGGAAAAGAGCTTAAGCCATTAGCCCATTTGCTGCGGAAACATTTTAGTTAGAAGCTTTGGCCTGAAGCAGTTCTGTCTTCACCAGCACCACTTCATAAACTCCTGGTCTGTCAGTCCGACAGCTCCGCTGCACCTCAGTCCAGGGTGGAGACGGCCTCTCCCATCTTCCAGGGAGGGGAGTGGCCAGGCACGTCCTGTGTGGGTAACCCGTTTCCTCACCCATCCTTTTCAGTGTTTTTAGCAAAAATGAAGTCGCCTTCTAATCCTAACATACTGTTGTGGAGAGGCTGCAAAGGCTGTTGTGCACTCACAGTGCATCCCAGTCAGATACGTGAGCGGCTCTTTGACTTGCCTTCCCCCCTCGCCTCCCCATCCCCGGTCCTCTCTCAGCCATTAGGAACTAAGGTGGAGGGTGCCTGAGACAAGAGGCTCGGACAGGTGCTGTTTTATAAACACTTTATTTCTTCTTCATCACCTCATACAGATGCTGAGGTACCACCCTCTCTTTCCATTTGGTATGCTCTTAACTTTTTGTGGTGTTTTTCCTTAAACAAAATTTGGAGTAAACACTGTGTATTGCCAGTTAGCCTTCTAACAGTAATTTTAAAATGCTGTTGTATTGTCAGTGCAAGAAGACAACACCAACAGTACAGTACGAGGGGATCACACGACGTCATGGCGGGAGGGGACTGACGGAGGTGGGTGAGACCACTTGCAGGGGTGTGGACATGCACCCAGAGGCGTGCGGGTCAGCAGGAGCAGGTGGCCTGAAGCCCAGCCGTGGCCTCTGTGCCTTTCCAGGATGCTGCTCTCTCTCCCTCTAGGACAGAGGAGATGCCTTGTCTACTGGCTTCATGGTTTTTTTCATTATGAAAAGTTCACTGAATTCAACAGGCTGAAGCATTTCCAAAATTCTTGAGAAACAAGAACACTGACAAAATAAAATTAACCTAAAACACACTAATTCAACGTGGAAATCAACCAAAGCAAAATGTTAACAGTGCAGATTTAACAGATAGGCAGTCAATATTGCGCGTGAGGGTGTTCAGAATCTCTTATAATATACATCTTTAAAACTTTCATTTTTAATTTATATCATATTTACCGTTTAATATACTTTGTGTAAAAAAGATGGAGACAAAAATAGTTTTCTGAGCTATGAAAAAAATTTAAGTTCTTACAGGCACATTTACTGTTTCATTCTAGAAACATCTCAGGTTCACAGGTTGAACATTCAGCAGCTGTGTTTTTGTTTTTTAAAAAAACATTCTTTGACCTTGGGAAAATCAGATCTCTCCTTTTGGGGTAGAGTTCAGTTGATGACGAAGGTGTGATTATGCAAATTACAGTGAATTATTCCGGATAATCCATGCCAACCTGCATCACACGTGCGGCTTCTCCCCCAGTGGTTCCTCATCACCGAGCTCCTCCAAGGAGGTGGGTTCTCCGGGTGACGGAGCTGGTGAGGCAGTGGGGGGGTGTGGGGCCCAGCGGGATGGAGGGCGACGGTTTGCTGGTCTCTCGGGCCTGGAGAAGCAAGGCTCTAGGGACGGAGCTAGTGCAGAACAAGGTAGTTCCTTCAGAGTGGAGGAAGAGAAAGACAAGGTTACAAGAGGGACAGGTCCTCCAGGAGGGCACGCCCCCCACACAGACTTCTCTAAGACAAGTGCAACAGCCCGGCAGGTCTGAATGCTGATACACACATTGCTTATGGAGAATATGTTAAGAAAGACTATGAATTCAACACAAACGACCATTGCCAGCAGTCATGGGAAGATAGCAAATTGTGATGAAAACGTGGCATGAGATGGGTGTAAGTGGCTTTGGAACTGGGCTGCAGCAAATGGAAAGGGGAGTCAGAGGGGCGAGTGGTCTGCATGGCCCCGATGGCCTGTTCCCGCCTGGCCGTGCACATCATTTCAGCCTTCTAAAGCATCTAGTCAGTTGCCGTGGCCAGTCCTGAGAGACCAGCCTCCCTGCGCCTTGGTCTGTGGGCACCTGCAGAGGGCCCCAGGATGCCATCCAGCTGCATTAGCAGTGAGGCTCACCTTCAAATCAGCTCTACTGCTGCTTGTTCCCGGTGGACTGGCACTGGGTGAGACCCCAACAACAGGGATATAACACTGCAGGCAGAAACTTTGATGGAGGCAGTTTTATCTAATGACTCTTAACTGGCAGCAGCATCAAAACAGGGGAGCCCGACTGCTTGTGCTTCTGTGCTCTGGGCTCCTGCACCTTCCGTGAACCCTGGGGCTGGTCACCTATAGTATGTCCTCTCAAGGCCACTGCTCCTGTTTTGGTTTTACAGACTGTTGAGCCACTCATCCTTACTCTGCAGCCAGGACAAAGGACACCCAGACTCGGGATCTTTGGGCACAAATGTGGGCCAACTGTGGCAGGAGGAAACGAGTTCTGTCTACCCAGACGACACTCAAACAGGAGGCTGAGGAGGGAGACCACTGTTGGGAAGAGCATGGAACAAGGACCCTCAGAGCCCCTCCAGAAGTCAGTGGAGGGATGTGAAGAGATGTGATGAGCACAGCGGAGACCAGACGAGGAGCATGTGGGCAGCAGAGTGAGGAAGAGACAGGGAAGGGAGAAGGTGTCGGGCAGAGCACAGGAGGGTGGGGAGTGGCTGCTGCCCGGGGCCAGCAGAAAAGCAGCACTGACACGCGATGATGGTGATGTTGCTAGTTCCGGTGGCTTTTTACATGATTGCAACTTTTTACGAGCCCCAGCGGCAGAGCTCTTACACTAATGGAAACCATGGCAACCAGAGATACCTTGCCTATGAAAACACGTCAGCACCAAAACAGCAGAAATGGTACGGGGGACAGGGGTTGAGAAGTCCGCTACTGCTCGGGGTCTTTTGGTGTCTCAAGAGGTGAGTGTGGTGGGGGTAGATTGCCGGGGTAGGCTTTTGGACAGCGCTGTGGCCCCTTGCTTCCTAGCTGATGCTGAGTGACAGGGGTCTGTTTGTGCCACCTCTTCACTCACATTTGTGCATTCCTGCGGAAAGGCTGTGTGACCATGAGTTAAGGGGACAAAGTTCTCCTTCATGTCACACCAGCACTTGTGAGCAAAGGATGCTCTCTTTTCCTGAGAAGCCCCTGGAATAAGTTAAAAAGGTAAGAACTCAACACACCTGGCCGGTGCCAACAATAATGGGAAGACAGGCAGTAATGGGGCTCTCGCCCTTGGAGCACCTCTTCTAGAAAGGGCCGCTGTAGCCGTTCTGTCATGTTTCGTGGGCCACATGCTTGGTCTTTGGGAGCCAGGTGTGTTTAAGGCCAGTGGATAAGGGGAGGTGATCATCCTTGATCGGAAACAAGGCTGGTGTTTTCTCATGCTCCTCGACCAGGGCTCTGAAGGTGGTTCTGCAGTTTTGGGGCAGGAATGACTGTTGTGTGTTGACAGTTATCGAGCACTTGGTCAGCTGTGGTGAGCCCCGGAAGGTCAAGATACATTTGTATTTCTTCCCTCTAGTGTGGTGGTTGAAAACAGAGGAAAGCTTTCTGCGCAGCACATGGCAGAGCACAGTGTCAGCTGTCGGTGAGCAGGCGCAGACCATGCTCTGCTCAGACCCCGCAGGCTAGTCAGTCCCTGCAGGCCAGTGTGCCTTCATCGCACAGGAGAGGGGTCTCTGCACAGAGTAGTCAGCACCCGGGGGGGGGGGTGGGGGCACACGGGCCTGTCCAGGCTGGCCATCTGGCCCTTCAGATGGACGCTGGGCCAGCCCTGAGCTACACAGCAAGCTCTGCAGACAGTGGAAAGAAGGAAAGAAGCACTTACGGAGTGAGGCGGGCTAGAGTCCCCAGGGGGCAGTTAGTAAGACAGTTTGGTTCTGGATAGAAGAGACAGACAAAAGAAAAGCAAGTAGGTTGGAAAGTACTTTAAAAGAAGAACAACAGTAAAGGTTTAAAGTCAACAGGCCCAGGTGGCAGCTGCAGGGATAGCCATCCAGAGAAGTGAGGCTCAGCAGAAGTGGGCATGTAGGCTGGTCTCTGCCCAGCCACACAGGAGGGGCCTCTCGCTTCCGCTGCCTGTCCTCCTGTTCTGTTCTTCCTGAGCTGCCCCGTGGTACAGAGCATTTCCAGTGCCCTACAACTGCTGGTTTTGAAACAGAGCCCATTAAACAGTGAGACTGGCTTGGTCATCGTGACCAAATGACTGAGGCCCAGACTAAAACTTTCCCTTCAAATTTTCAACTGAGACATGTCCAGATTCTCCTCTCTCTCTCCCCTCGCCCTCCTGTTCATAGCCTCTGTCTGCATTTGTGCTGTGACTCCAAGAGAAACAAAGGAGCAAGTAGCTTGTGGGGTGAGCGTGAGAGAGGGGGAGTTTCCTGCGGTGCCCGGGCCTGGCCAGGGGTCCTCCAACACCATGTCTTGGGGTCGCCATGAGCACTCGGGTAAGATGCCCCATGGGCTTAGAGGATGGCAGGGTGGAACAGAACCTGTTCTGTGGAGTTTGGAATGAAAACCCAGAACTGCCACACCACCTAGAGAGGGACTCATTTAGTAAGACAGCTCAGGTGAGGAATCATCCCCTGAAATCTAGAACAAGCTATTTCCCACAGCGAAAGGAAGAAGACCATGATATCTCAGTACTGCCCAGGGAGCTCCATGCCAGTCTGAACCCCTGACACTGGCCCTGGGCCCCCTTTAAATCAGCCGTAACCTTTTCTAGTAGCAAAGAGACTTTATGGAGGACCAAAGAGTGGGGCATGGCTTTGTGTAGATAAAGCCATCTTTGTGTCTGAGTGGTGTGATCGCATTATTGAGCCATTTCCTTTAAAGTCTCAACATTCATTTGTGACTCAGCATTTTTAGCCTCCAAAATGAAACCTATTTTGTCTCTAATACAAATGAACACCGCAGCCAAGCCAAGTAATGCTCTGGGACCAAGAGCTCAGTCCCAGGAGATGGGGCACTCTCCCTGCTAGTGCCCCTGCAGCAGCAAACCACTTACCTGAGGGTGGTTTAACCCCCCCCCCCCGAGGGAGGGGTTGGGTGACAGAAGGCACCATCTGTCACCTGAGAACAGGCAGTCTCCTCCTCAGAGCACACAAACAGCTTTCCCACAAAGACACGTACCTCTGCCAGGCGTAGGCCACAGACGATCACTACTAGGTTGAACCACATAGCTATTGCCGTTTCTGAAGGTCACTGGCAGTTTCACATGGTCTCATCTACTTCAGATTTAACTCTGTTTTGAATTACACTGGGCAGCCACACATTACTTATCCCTCTGTGGGATGTGTGGATGGTAGGGGCCTCAGATAACACAGAGAAATACACCTCTTCCCCTCCTGAGCTTTCCTCTCCTCACCTGTGCAGCTGGAGCTGCAGGGCTGCGGGAGGGAGCATCCAGGGAGCAAGAGGGTGTCTCTGCGTCTCACCTTCGCCATCGGCTAACTGCCTGGCCTGGAGAGTGCCTGTGGGTGTCTGGACTCCATCATTGGGGAGGTTTTGCATCTGGCTTCCTAGTGGGTCAGGCCTCCCCCAGGTCTACACACAAGGGTGTCTGACCAAGAGCTGGAAATGTCCTCCAGCCCCACTATTTTCATGTCTGGCATTATCATCTGATGTTTATTTTGCTCATTCCTGCTGCAGAAACAGGAATTGATTTTTAAGTGATGTGGTCCAATTATATCACATGTGGAATTGTGAATAACTAATGTGTGATAATATTTAATATGTGGTCATAGGTAGCATGGTAACAATAGGTGAGGTGTAAGGGGGATAATGACAGTAATCTAGGTGTGTGAAGGCATGCCGTTGACTTTATCCATTCGTCTCACCTGGTTTTACTGCTCAAAGAACTCTTGTTCAGAGAGGGTAACGGGATCTGTGAGACATAAGCGTGCTCTCGGCACTTAAGTCAGCACTGGGACCCACACATTGTTCTTGTAGGTCTGATGGGAGGTGTCCTGTGTCCACCCTGTCAAAACNAACCCCCCCCCCCCGAGGGAGGGGTTGGGTGACAGAAGGCACCATCTGTCACCTGAGAACAGGCAGTCTCCTCCTCAGAGCACACAAACAGCTTTCCCACAAAGACACGTACCTCTGCCAGGCGTAGGCCACAGACGATCACTACTAGGTTGAACCACATAGCTATTGCCGTTTCTGAAGGTCACTGGCAGTTTCACATGGTCTCATCTACTTCAGATTTAACTCTGTTTTGAATTACACTGGGCAGCCACACATTACTTATCCCTCTGTGGGATGTGTGGATGGTAGGGGCCTCAGATAACACAGAGAAATACACCTCTTCCCCTCCTGAGCTTTCCTCTCCTCACCTGTGCAGCTGGAGCTGCAGGGCTGCGGGAGGGAGCATCCAGGGAGCAAGAGGGTGTCTCTGCGTCTCACCTTCGCCATCGGCTAACTGCCTGGCCTGGAGAGTGCCTGTGGGTGTCTGGACTCCATCATTGGGGAGGTTTTGCATCTGGCTTCCTAGTGGGTCAGGCCTCCCCCAGGTCTACACACAAGGGTGTCTGACCAAGAGCTGGAAATGTCCTCCAGCCCCACTATTTTCATGTCTGGCATTATCATCTGATGTTTATTTTGCTCATTCCTGCTGCAGAAACAGGAATTGATTTTTAAGTGATGTGGTCCAATTATATCACATGTGGAATTGTGAATAACTAATGTGTGATAATATTTAATATGTGGTCATAGGTAGCATGGTAACAATAGGTGAGGTGTAAGGGGGATAATGACAGTAATCTAGGTGTGTGAAGGCATGCCGTTGACTTTATCCATTCGTCTCACCTGGTTTTACTGCTCAAAGAACTCTTGTTCAGAGAGGGTAACGGGATCTGTGAGACATAAGCGTGCTCTCGGCACTTAAGTCAGCACTGGGACCCACACATTGTTCTTGTAGGTCTGATGGGAGGTGTCCTGTGTCCACCCTGTCAAAACCCTCTCATCCTCAAACACACAGCTGGAGCAGAAAGCCTGATGCTGTGCACACTCGATCCCAGGACACAAACTCATACAGAAAGAGGGCAAATAAGACCTCAGGTGAAACGCCCCGATGAAGAGACAACCATGGATCACTGAGCCAGAGCAGAGGACCTGAGTCAGTCCCTGAGCTACTTAAAGACCATCATCTCCTTGTCTTCAGAGGAGCACTGAAGGTGGTAAGATGAGTTTCTCTTCAAACAGCAATTCGGGACTTGTGTTCCTGCTTATTCTGTCCTCCCAAAACTCTCCTGAACTCAGGTGACCTGGTACACAGCCCCAGGGTCCCCCTTGCCCACACTGAGAAAGACAAGTGGTGGGGGCATGGTGGGGGAAGACTCAACCTCCATTACCTCGATGGACCCTGGCTCGGCCTTGACCGCCGTTTCTCCCATGTGGTTGTCACTGCCAATATTTGTGGGGCTTTGGACAGCCTGCCTCCGCTCCTCCTTTAAGGCATGTTCCAACAGCTTCCTGTGGAGGATCCGGGCCACATTCTCGGTGAGTGTGTAGCCAGGGGGAGCAGATAAGTCCTGCCTCAAGGGCGTGCCCTCTCCCCCCTCCTCCCTGCATGTCTCTGAGCCACCGCCAATGGGGCTGGGTGAGCGGCCCCGGGAGCTGGGGCTGGTGTCCTGGCCTGGACCCAGCTCTGGCCGGGGCTCGGCTGAGCGAGACCGACTCGCAGTCCGCACCCCCTTCTGGAAGGGGTCCTGCACCACAGGGCTGTGGTCGATGATGCTGAAGAGGCTGGAGAGGCCGTCGTTCATGGCGGTGTGCACGGGGCTCTCGCGCGTGGTGGTGGAGCGGGCCCAGGCAGACTCGCCACACCCCTTCTGGGCCAGCCCCGGGGAGGCCCTGCTACTCGACTGGTCCACTCTGGGAAGGGGCTTCCGCTGCAGCTTGGGAGACCCATACTTGGGGGAGCAGCATGTGCGTTCAAACTTAGCCTGCACCTTCTCGATGGCGGGGGCCACCTGCCTGTTCCTGAGGCCACGGGAGGGAGAGGACGTGGGCGTGGTGCCACCTCCCGCCTTGGGAGTGAGACACTTGTGTGGGCTGCCCCGCAAGGCTTCCGTCTGTAGGCCAACACTGATGGTCTGGACGGTCTGTGTTCCTGTTGTCCGGGACCCATTGGTCTGGCAGGCCATGTCCTTGACCAGAGGCTCGCCAGGGCTGGAGCAGACGGCGCTCCTGACCGAGAAGGCTACCTCCTTCATATCATCACTCAGGTTTCTGGGCATTTCCAGGTTGTGCAACGGGGAGGAGAAGCTGAAGGTGCTGTCGAGCGGCCGGAGCCCCCCTTCCGTATAGTCTCGGGGGTGCCTGGAGGGGGCACAGGGCCACCTGCTGAGCACATGCTCAGAAGGGCTCCCTTTGGCATCCCCGGGGCCCCCTCGGACCCTGCTCTCGCTGACCCCTGCCACGATGCTGTCCAGCCTCCGGATGGCGGGTGGGCTGTGCAGCCCCCTCCCCCCAGCCTGCTCAGCACAGACGAGGTTCCGCAGGGGCTGCTTCTGGCAGTGCTCGGGGTTGGTCACGGTGTCCGTGGTCAGGGTGATGCTTGTGGTGAGGTACCAGGCGGCGTTAGAGAAAGGTTCGGTGCTGGCCTCGGGCCGTGTCCGCCCCACCTCGGTCCTGTCCGCCCAGGGGTCTAGAGGCCTGTCGTCCCAGCTCTTGCTGTGGAACTCCTCGATGTACTTGAGGTCATCAGGGGACAGGGGTGGGGTGATGTCCTCCTTGCTGCATGTGGGGGGCAGGCCCTTCTCTGGCAGGAAGGGAGAGCCATCCATCAAGCGCTGGAACTCAGACATGGATGACACAGACACGGCCCTGGGGAAGGGGAGAGGAGCTGTGTGAGCTGTCACCAGCTAGGGAACCATGGCCCCAGGACCCCCAACCCAGCGCAGCCCATGGCCTGCCCGTGTGCACTGTGCTGACGGTCTCCACTCGGGCTGGCCCTTTGAGTTTTTACTGCTCTGGAATTGATGCAGGAGCCTTGGACTGGTCAGAATTTACTACGGCTGACTTTCAAAAATGTGGGGGTGGGCATGGTACTCCGGGGTAGGTGGAGTCGAGCTCCAAGTCCACTCTGCACTGCTTTGTTTTCCGCCTACAGTGGTTCCACAGGAAGACGGAAGCCTGGCTGTGGCCTGGCCTCTCCGTCTACTTATAGGCACCCTTAATGCCAAATCTGCGGGAGTTTCCTGAGTTCTCACCTTAGAGCAGACGTGACTATTCCACAGTCCAGCCCAGATACAGGGGTGGCAGGGGAGGAGGCGAGGCCACCACAAAGTAACTGTCATCTCCTCTACCCGCTCGCCTCACCTCTCTCAGCTCAAGCGCTACCAGCCTCCCAAGGGCAGTGGACGGGGGGAGCAGGCTGGTGCAGGATCCCAACACCATTTCAAACAGACGTCCCCTCTGGGCTCACTCCTCCCCTTGCCTTCTGCTCCATGTAAACAAATTTGCTTATATGGGCCTTTTCAGACATGTCCCACCCTTACATATGTGGGTTACTAGAAAATGATTACAAACACCAGCTATTTTATATTTACTTCAAGGATTACTCTTGGCAATACTGTAATAAGTCCTCTTAGGAGAGCTTTTAAACAGTCAGTCTAACATGTCTCATAGCATATCAAGAGGGAGTTTTTTCCAGGCTTTAAATCAGAAGAGAGGGGCTTCCACGAACTTTTCAAAAACCGTTTAATACAGTTACCTCCTTAAATACACAGCTCTTGCCACGACAGTAACATAGATGAACACAGCGCTGGCCTTTTCGTTGTTAACGATCTAAATACCGTATAATAAAGCAACTACTTCTCCAGAAGTTTTAAGTCATTTTTGAAGAGAGTCACAGTGCTCTGATGACTATAGGACTTTTGAGACCAGGAGGTCTTCCCTGCAATAGTCTGTTGTCATTTCACCAACCTTACTTACCTCTGAAGATTTCCCTTGTGATTTTCTTCTTCCTATAAAGAAGAAAATAAGTTCACTGGAATCAGTCAGTACTGGCAGATGTGGGGCTGCTAAGGGGTCTGTTTTTCTCTTAGGAAAACATTTAAAATGTACGTGGAAGCCAGGTTTGGGCCAGCCCTTGGAAGGTCAGTAATGACACCAGAATCCAGGGGTGATGAGGGAGGGCCTACGTGAGTGAGAAAAACTGGCTGTAAGCTTTGTCCCAAGGCGGCTCTTCTGTGTTTCTCAGAGGGCAGTGCTGTGTGTGAGAGAGAGCGTGTGCATGTGAGGGAGGAGAAGTAAGGGTTGGGAGGAGGGTAAGTTGGGGTAGATGACCCCTGGCCTCAGCCTGGCTAGAGAAGTCAGCATGAAAGGCACAGACATGACCTAGAAAATAAACAAGCTACAGGATATGCTGAATGGCACAGGGGATGCTGCCAGTATTTTATAATAACTGTAAATGGAGTATATAACCCGGAAGAACTGAAACACTATATCGTACACTTGCAACTTAACACTGTACGCCAACTGTACTGCAATAAAAAATGAAAGAAAAAAAGTCAGTGTGATGCTCTTGGTGTTTAAACGTCGCCCTTGGGAATTGGGAAAGCTATAGTGACCTCCACTAAAGAAGAGAACTGCATACGTGGTTCTCCTGAGCAAAGGACACCCTTGTGCGGACCCAGTCCAGATGGAGTGAGGCCCCAGCCAGCAAACCCCTCAAGGATCCCCCTAGAGAGCCCTGGCTACTGCAGTGGTCAGCATGGGGTCAGGACACTCCCGCTAGAGACCCCTGGGGTGGCATGCTGGCGATGTCACCTCTGCTGGGGTTCAGGTGCTGAGGAGGAGGTCCCCACTTCCAGCAGCACTGCCTGATGGGCACCTCCATCTGCTGAGTGTGTGGGACAGGTCAGATGACAGGTGCAGCCACTGTGCGGCCAGCTCACGGAATAATTATTTAAATTAGTCTTTAACCACTAATCCACTGCCATCCTGTAGGGATTTCTGCACAGAGCTAAGCTTTCCCCTTTACTGATCTAAGTCCCATAGCTTTCTAGTGCTGGATTTTTTTCTCTTTACATAAAGAAGGTATTTATTGTATGTCATTGGTTACTGACATTTGCTACTTCCAATGTGAAGTACTCTCTTTAAAAAAAGGCTTTTCTGTTGTTATGTTTTCTGAAATCAGAAACTGTGCTGTAATTTTAAGGAAATTGGCAGTTCTGCACTTTGGGGATCATCTTTTTCCTCCTGTATTTCACTGGACAACTCCTGCTCCTGAGACTCCTATTCACATGGGACACAGGCTCTGAATTTATGACTTTGAGATTAAGCAGCCAAGTGCAGCAGAAAGCCTGGGGTCAAGACCACCCCAAAGCTCTCACATCATGGAAGGTTCATTTTTAGTAACCTCAGGGCCACAGTTTGCAGAGCCCGCAGCCTGCCAGCCACTCGGCCAACTTCCCAACCCCTCACCCTCCTTTGCAGGTGACTAGACCCAAACCCAAGCTGACCTCATGGAAGCAGTTCCTGAACTCCCTCTGGGGCCCGTGGGCCGGGGGCTCCTCTGGCTCATCGTCCAGGGACAGTGTGTCCAGGTAGAGATTCTCCCGTGCTGAGCACCTGTCCGATTCCTTCAGCTTTGACAGCGGCCGGTCCTCAAACGCATTGGAGTCTGTGTCCATACAGGGCCACATCCCTGTAGGGCGGGGCGCCTGAGGGCTCCCTGGGTGGGTGCAGGGATGGGCGTCCCCCTCCTCTTGATCACAGAGGAAACTGCCACCTCTCTGGGGACTGTTTTCTTTCTGCAACTTAAGTGTTTCAAAAGTGAAAACAATTAGCCTGAAGATAGAGATCTTATGTTCTTAAAGTTCTGGCATCAATTTAAAAACACCACAAATGCTTTAAAAAATAAAAAAAATCACAATTTTGGAAAATTATCTGGACTAGAAACATCTGCATTAACCACAGGCAAGCCAACTCCTTCTGTAGCAAACATTATTGTCTGTGTAACTGAGTGCTGTGCTCAGGGGATATCACACATTTGTTTTTAAAATCTAACATTGCCAAGTGACACATTGAGAAATCCCTTTTTGTAGTTACCTTCCGAATGTAGGACACATTCAGTGGAAAGCCATCAGTGACAGCAGACTTCTGGGGTGAATTTGGTTTTCTTAAGATAGCAAGGTTTCCTAACAACAACAGAGCATGGTGTCCAAGTCATTTGGAATGAGTCCTACACAAACCTTGCCTGATCGCCTGGGTTACAACCACTGGGTGTCGAAAACAGCTCACACTTCCCTTGAGAGGATGAAAATTTATCTACAGAGGTAACCTAAAGCTCGGGTATGACTAGAAGAAGCAAGCATGTGAGTCACAGACTGGAGTCGTACTTTTCCCTGACCTGGTAGACAGAAGCAGCAGGTGGAAACCACAGGAGACCAGAGCTGCTGTACATGACTAGTCCTCTCGCTCAGCGTCCCCACCGGTAAGATGGGTTCCTCCCCTCGGGGGCTGCCGGAGGACTGCAAGGCCAGGCCCACCCTAAAGGTCAGTGTTCATCAGGAGACTACCACCAACTCCCCTTGGGCCTGTGGGAGTCCTTGGACCTGGGCACACTGATAAATGCCTCATCTATTCACAGTGCGAGGGACCTTCGGGAGGAGTCCATGGAACCATGGGGACGAGTAGGGACATGTGTGCAAGCCGCACTGTCTCCTCTCCTCCTGTGCTCCCCTCCCGGCCTCCCCTGAAGCAGTAGGGTAAGTCACAGAATCCGCTCCGCGCTCTACCATGCCCGCCTCTGGACTCGCCTCCAAGGACGGCAGAGTGCTAAGATGGTAGCCGGAAGCACTGACCCTCCCTCGGAAGCACGTTCATTTACAAAGCCCCTGCTTTAACAAAGCGTCTGTCACAGACTACATCTTGTGTCCTAACTCAAGCCTTCAGCCACAAGTGTGTCACTGGGAACAAAGCTATATGGAGTGATGGGGACAAAGGACTTCTCCTCGTTTCTGGTAATTTCTGAGGTGGGTTATCAACTTTATTTTAGGAGAAAGCAGCCAGACCTTAAGTGCTGGAGTTTGACACAGGAACCCAGTTGAATCAGGGAACATGCAAAGTCACCCTGGGTATCAGCTCAGCTGAAAACCCTCTGCTTTCTCCCCCAGCCCCACTGACATAGTTTTTGTCATTTTCAAAGACCATAAATCCCTTTTTAAAAAAAAAAAAAAAATATTTTTTATTATTCATCTATGTATGTCAGTATGATTCAGTTTCAACATATCATCTCCAGGCTATTTCAGGCACAGAATTAAGATTAAAATCACATCTGAAACTGTAAATGTGCATGGAGGGTGCGTGTGAAGAGGGGGAGAATGACTCCAGTGGGGAGCTACGAACCGGCACATTCTCACTTGGCAAAGTGGGGTGCCAAAAATAAACCTGGGCAGCCAGGAGCAGCAGGCACTAGAGCTGGCAAGTGTTAGGTTCCCTAAAAACGAGCTGGAATGGTTTTAGCTGGAGGTGTCTGCTGCCAAGATGCCTCTGCAGTGCTGTCACAGAGTAAAAGGCCCTTAAAAGGATAGGGTTTCCTAGGAGAGTCATTTCAGAGCAGCCACCAGCACCTACTGTACTTAGAGTCCCACAGAAGAACAACTTCTAGAGCAAACGCCAGATTTAAATGATGTGCCCTGGGGCTTCCCTGCTGGCTCAGACAGTAAAGCCCGCAATGAGGAAGACCTGGGTTTGATCCTTGGGTCAGGAACATCCCCTGGAGAAGGAAATGGCAACCCACTTCAGTAATTCCGCCTGGAAAATCCCATGGATGGAAGCATCTGGTCGGCTGCAGTCAATGGGGCTTGCAAAGAAAGGACGACCCAGCGACTTCGCTTCTTCCAATGATACAGGCAGCAGAACGCCCCCAGAGCGGCCCTCACCCAAACTGTTCACAAGAAACAACATTGCTTTGTACACAGGCTTTAAAAGAACAGCCTTTTCTGCTGTAGAGGCAACTGATGTAAGGAAGTCCCTGGAAGAGTAACAGGATGACGCTGGAGCTTTCCTTCAGGTTTTGTTTTTTGTTTTTTTTTTTTTTTTTTTTTTTTTTTAACAGAACCAAGTCCTCGAGCTTCTGCAGGCTAATTGGGACCTGATGATTCACAGGAGAAATGCGATGTGACTCCAGAGAGGTTAACCCTCACCGTTAGGTCTGGGCTGTTACATGACCTCTGCCACATTCCCACAGTCATCCATCACATAAAACTCCTCACAAGGCACAGAAATCATGTAGGAATTCAGTGCCCCTGCACAAGTATGAAGCATGTGTTCTCGCAGTGGAAAACGGATTTACTGTTACTCCTCTCACCATCTGTCTAGGCCATCACAGACAAGGTCACACAGCCCACCATGCAGTCAGATATCGAGGGGCATGCGTTACGAAGAGCGCTTGCCTGCATGTCCAGTTTATCTGTGGAACATGCAGCTAAAAGTGAAATGAACGAACAGTAACTAACAGACCTACATATGCTACACACGTCAAGTCAGTTTCCTTTTTTAATAATGCCTTGAACTGCTCTTCCTAATTTTCAGGATTGGGTACTGAGATTTAAAAAATGTCAAATACTGGGCTGGATTTATTTTTGAAAGCCATAGCTGTATATCTAAAGCATCAACAAACCCTCTTCTAAAAACAGCAGTGAACTCACAATACAATTACATGGGGTCCACCACAGATTTCAGAAACAGATAGGAACACCCAGAACCCACGTCTCAACTCAAGTCCATTTGCTCAAACGTATTAACCTGGAAGACTAAAGTTCTGAGGCTGTCATTGTGGTAGGACCATGGCAGCAGCAACAAGCTGCAAATAGGCTTCAGCCCCTGCTCACTCACCTTCCCAAAGACAGTCTTAAAATGCTGCTCATCCCCAGGAATTAACTCTTTAAAGGTGAACATCACCAGAAGTCTTACTAATTTTTCCTTTATTAGAAATTACCCTCATTCCCCAAAGTAAAATGAAGCCCTTAAAGACTTGCTTCATTTACATCCAAGGTTACATCCGCAATGAAGCCAAGACAAGAGCAAGGAGCCTAGAGCTGACGGGCCAAGGAGGTGATGACCATGGTCTTGCCGGGGTGCAGGAGGGACCCTCCAGGGAGGGGCCTAGTTAATTAACACTGGGTGAATCGACAAGCACTTTGTCAGAGTACACGCTGCCTCTGACCCCGGGACTCCCACCCGACAGCTGATCCTCTGCATGGAGCACAGGCACACCGAGGGTTTGAGACAGGACGGTCTTCTCAAGTGTCACATTCTAGGGCCAAACAGGAAGTGGCCAACCTTCCTTTGATAGAATCTGGGGAATTCTGAAATGAGCCAGATCACCTATCAGTCTGAGTGACTCAGCTGTGTGAGTAACCAAACCCAGGAAGGACGTCAGGCCTCTCTGTCTGTAAGTGCACTTGCTTCTGCTCAGGGGTTCTTGAGCCAAAAGCTCCTGGTTCTTTTCAGTTATCGCTTCCATCCTCCCTCCCCACCACTGAGCAGAAACAGCCCCTCGCCATTGCACCTGCAGAAGAGAGGTCCATGTCTCAGGAATAAGACAGCACATTTTCTAAAAGGCAGCATGGGCATTTATGAAAGAATAACGAGGTTATTTTTCCTGCTTTCCGTTTCTTATTAATAGATTTCCTTGAGGCCACCTGAATTTATAAGTGTGACAGGCTGAAACTGTATGCGATGTCAAAACCCAGCCCGGAAAGAATCCCAATCTTTCATTGTTTTCATGTGGAAATTAATTTGTGCACCACTCAAGCAGGATCACAGCTATGCAAACTGTCCTACATCTGATGCAAGGCAGGGAATGATTATCTGCAGAAAAACAACTTGCTTCTCCCACTGAATTCATCCGCGTGTTTGAATTGTTTGTTTAGCTGAAGATAATGAACTACCCATCACCTCCCCTGACCGTGTCCTGTCTAATCACAGCTCTGCAAGATCCGCAGCAGGTGCAAAAAGCCTGACTTCCTCCTGAATTCAGCAGTTTCTTCACTAAGGGACAATTCCATTCAAGCTGGAGCAGTCACTGTGACCACATCTTTAGTGGAAGACTTAAAAGCTAGTTTGCTTTTTGAGAGATGAAAAACTCGCTTTCTAAGATATGAAATAACCTCCCCTTTCAAGTTTAGTCTTTTAGCACCTTAAAAAGGTTGTCCCCACCCCCAACCAGACACATTTGAGTCAAGTTGCCCACTGACTGCATGAAATGACCTGTGTTGTAGGAGGGCTGACCCTAGGTCTCCAACCTGGAGCCCCTAGGACTTCTTCCTTTTCCTCTGGAAGCCCCTAGATCAGCCTGATACGGTAGAGACTCCCGAGCTATGTCAGTTTCCCCTCTGAGTTCCCTGGTTTCCAGGTCAGGCATCCCGTTCCTCCTGGGGGCAGCCTCACCTGTTCAATTCTCCACAGCAGCTCCTTCTCCTGCTGCCCCCACTCCTGGCGCTCCCGGTCCAGGCGGTCAAGAAGCTCCACCTTCTCCCGGTTCCAGTTCTTCTCGCTGTGGTGGATCTGCCAGCGGAGGTCCATAACCAGCCTGTGACTGTCCGCCAGCAGCTTCTGCTGCACGTCCCTCTCCTTCCTGAACGCCCCTTTGCTGTCGGTGCAGGAGCCTGGGTCTCCCAAGCTCTTCTCATTCTTTGCTTCCAGCTGTCAAGGATAAGACATGGGAACTTAGTCTCTTGACAGTCTCACATTATTAGGTGAAGAAGACCTCAGCACATTCATGTATTATTCCTGGAATCATGTTTAAATCAAGATCTGACCAAGCTTACAGAGGAACTAATTTTCATCTTAAAAAAAAAAAAATCTGGCAGAGTCACACAGAGGTGAGTAAGAATCCACCCAGCTTCCCGCAGCCCACTCCTCAATCCCCTTGCAGACTCCGAGCCACCATGTCTCCTGCCTGCTCTGCTGTACAGCTCCTGGAAGGCAGGCACAGGTCTATCCCTACATCCTTTAGCCCTCTGTGGAACCTGGTAACAAGGCAGCGATGGAACCGAGCAATCTATAATAAACACACATCAAGCACCCAGGAGGTTGAGGACCATAAACAAGCAAGCAAAAGAACTCCTGTCCAGATACCACATGCACACTGCTGGAAACCGAAGAGGAAACCTTGGAGGCAGGCAGACAGAAAAGCCACCCATGGAGGCACAAAGATGGGAATGACAGCAGACTTCTTGGAACCTGTGCAAGTCAGGGGACAGTGGAGTAACATGGTCAAAGGGCTGGAGGGGGGAAACGTTGACCTCGCCTGCATTCTGTACTCAGCAGCCTCTTTCAAAAATACAGGGGGAGAAAGGTTTCTCAGCAAATGGAAACTTAAAATTACTGTCAGCAGACTGGCATTTCAAGAAATGACAGAGGAAGTTTTCGGGCAGATGGAATGTTATACCAGCAAACACTTTGATCTGCACAAAAAATGAAGAACACTGGAAATGACTGGAAATCCTAAATAAATGCAAATATAACTCACTTTCTATTTTTAATTGCTTTAAAATACTACTAAGGTAAAAACAGTTGCAGCATATTGTGTGTTTACAGAATGTGTAGAAGTAAGCTGACAACAGTGCAGAGGACAGGAGGAGGGAACTGGGGGTATACGGTTGCTGGTGAATGTGATAAGTTATAGTGCAAGATTCATGAACACAAACATATACCCTTTCTCCTAGTCTAGATAAGCAGATCCCTGAAGTCTATCCATGGCCCCATGTTAGTCTACTCAATTCTAATGGTTTCTAATGTATTCTCTACCTCTATACCAGAATAACTTCTTTAAAATGCAGGTCAAAATGCTTTACTCCCATGACGAAATCAGGATCCGTGTTTTGATTCTTTGAACATTCTTCTTTCCACTCATACATGGTGAGGTGCAGCTGCTCGGGTGTGCCATCCTCCTGTCTTCATGATATACCTTTCTCTCCTTTTCCATGTAGCCACTCCTGTTCATCTTCCAAGATTCATTCTAAGCAGGACTTTCACAAACAACCCTGCCCTGAGCCTGCAGACTGAGGTGTGTGCCCTGCACACTCCCATTCCCGGGAGCCTGTGTCTTAATCACTCTGTTACTAACTTTGGCCCCTGTCTGCTCTCCAACTGTACTGAGAACCCCCTAAGGATCTGTCTTTTCTGTTGGGGGATCCCTGGCAAAGCAAGCTATGACTTAGGAGTCAGTTGAAGGAATTAGATTTGGGGATTGACACAACATGGCCTCCACTGAGAGAAAATATTTCCCTCTGGATAGAATTCGGCTGGTTTGCATTTAAGTAGAAATGGGCAAAGATGGCACTATTATAAATGTACTAGCATCAGCCCACATTCATTGTCCCCTAGGCCACAAATGTTTGAGAAACTTTATACAGTTTTGGGGCAGAAGATGAAATCTTCACGTATTACCACTTGGCTTCTAGGTTTGAAGTTCTAGCTTTACTTCTTGGTGTTCAAGTGATTATCCCCGAGGCTTTATTTGTAGCAAATGTGTGGGTGGATACCAGGTTCCTCTAAAACAAAGATGAAATGTTTTGAAGCTGGCTCACTTCAAAGATTATGCCTCCTCTTTTTGGCTGTGCTTACATTTCTGAAAATATTTAGCTGTTTCCCCTATAAACATATTCTAAAGTAAGCTTAAAGGCAGCTCATCAGAACGTCCTTACTCATTTCTCTTCCACTGCTGGCTCTTCAGGCTGTGAACTAAGATAAATAGTATCTAATAAGAAGCTCCTACCAGGCAGTCGGCAGGATTCATAACTGGGTCAGTGGCTGCATCCTTGCCCAGCCTGGCCAGGAGCTCTGGTCCGGCTGTGCTTTGCCGCTGCCCCTGCAGAGGCAGCTGTACCTTGGCCCCTCCAGAGTCTGGTACTTCTGCCCCAGTGGGCCAGGTGGCAGTGCAGGGGAACCTGTGGGCACTGTGGAAGCCGTCTTCTATTTGACAGGACAAGCCCTCTCAGCTTTTATCAAGACTATTTAGAAAATGTCTTCTTTCCAGGCAAATTTTTTTTTCTCATGATGGGGCCAAACTGGTAGAAAGTCTTATTACAGTCTGCCCAGAAAAGAGATTATCTGAGATGGTGCACCATGATTGGGGTGGGGGGAGACACCCAGAGAAGCAGTCTGAGCAAGCAGATGCCACGCAGGAAGTGACCACTTTCAAAGGTTTCCAGGGAGAAAGCACACAGAAAAGAGCATTGCTGGTGCAGCCTGCTCTTAATGACCAGGGGTGTGGTCTGAAGTCTCTGAGACCCTGTGCTCCGCTGTGCTCTCTGAGACAACATGCTTCCTCTGGGCCTTCACTTCTTCCATGTGAATAAGGACAGCATGACTCATCAGACTTCTAGGGCATGTGTAGTGGGAGGTCTACAAGGTCTTCCCAGCATTGGGAGAAACCTAACAGAAAGCATTCATTTGCTTTTTTTTAGAGATAACAAAACCACAATCTGCCTTTCCTTTGCTTCTGTCTGAATGATGGCCGTGTACTGATCACCATTTCATGCTGGTCAGGCTTCGGTGGCACTAAGGACATCCTTGCCCCTTTCTCCCCACCAACACTCGCTGTTTCTAGTCTTTCTGATAAGAGCCACTCCAACAGCTGTAAGGTGACAGCTTATCGTGGTTTTGATTTGCATTTCTCGGAGAATCAATAACAGCATTTTTTCATGTACCTGTTACATGAAGGAAAAGAAAACACTCATGCGAAAAGACACCTGCACCCCCATGTTCCCAGCAGCACCATTTACAGAAGCAACGTAAATGTTCATGGATGGATGAACGGATAAAGAAGATGTGGTACGTATATATATACACAATGGGGTACTACTCAGTCAGGAAAAAGAACAAAATCGTGCCATTTGCAGCAACATTGGGTGGAGCTCAAGGGCATTATGCTAATTGAAATCAGAGAGACAGATAACTATTGTGTGATCAGAAGTAGATGTGGAATCTAAACAGATGAAACCAAGCTCACAGATAACACTGAACAGATTAGGAGCTGCCAAGGGGAAGTGAATAGGGAATGGGTGAACTCTTCTGCTTTTAGTTTAAATAAACTGGGTAATAATAAGAGAGACAACCTTGTTCTACACAGAATGGGGAAACAGACGCTGCTTTTGAAACACTGCCGGGTGGGGGCCTGTTTCACACCTTGGGAGAGGGAAAAGGAGGGAATGGCACTGCAGGAAGGCGGGGGACCTCCCAGGTGTCCGAGGCTGTTGCTGCGGGTTTCTCCTCGCCCCCTCTCTCCCAGGCAGGCCCTGGGATCCAGACCCTCCCCGCGGTCAGAGAGGAGGCCAGGCCGTACCTGCTCCAGGCGGCATGTGAGCGCAGCCCACTCCACATCCCAGGCTGCCTTGTCACTGGCATATTGCTGCTGCAGCCGCTGGCGTGCACGCGCGTCCTCCCGCAGCTCCGTGCGCAGCTCCTCCAGCAGCGCCTTGAGCGCGCAGAACAGCGGCTGGGTCTCCGCAACCTGTAGGGACACGAGGGCGGCTCTGCATCTCAAGAGGGTAAGGACAGGAGCCTGGCCAGCAGGGGACGGGGCCTGGTATGGGGCTATGGTGGGAATCTGCACAGTTAGGGGGAGAGTGGGTCCCCGGCTGCTCGAGGGCCACTGGGTTGATGCTGCTAAGGGCTCCTTGGATGAGGAGGCTGGTACCACCGGTCGGAGCAGATATGGGAAGAAGCTGAGAGAGGCCAGGGGAACGAAGCCAGGGCTGCCAGGATGCTCTGCATGACTTCAGGCCTCACAGCTCTAGTTGATAAACAGGAGTAACGAGATAAACTCACCTCTGTGTGCTTGTCACTTGAGTGCCAGCTGTTGAACCAGAAGGGAATGAATAAAGGGCTTGTGTGTCTCATCAACGTGGTGGTAAGAGGTCATATATGCGAAAAGCAGAGTCATGGGGTGGGGGTGACTTTTAGGTCTAACAGTTAAAACCAAAAGTAAAGGCTTAACATGTCGGTGAAGGCTTCCTTGTCCTCCCTCGAAATACAGTCACTGCCCAGAATCTCTTTTCTGCTCACTAATGGCAGGAATAACTACTGTACCTACTTGTTTATCCTGTGACTCCCCTGTCCCCCCACCTCCAAGTTGTCAAAGGCTGACCACTTCCCACATTTCTGGTGCTCAGCTCATGGAAGCATGCAAATAAGTCTGATAATGAAGAATGGATTATTACTAACCTGCTCTACCTAATTTAAAGGGTTTTGTATTTTCCAATAATACCTATCTAGTTCTATGAACACACATTTCAAAACCATGATTGCTATCTCAATATGCTTCAGCATGGGCTATATCAGAAGGTTTGTCCAAATGAATTAATACATCCTGAATCAGTGATGGTACCTGGATAATAAAAGCAACATTAGCCCATCTCTAGAAACCAGACGGAGAACACCTAAAGCCCGTTGCTAGCTCCCTGAGTGGTCTCAAGGCAATCCTCTTTGGTATATTTATGAGACAGGAGGACTTAAAAGCTCTCTCAGTCCTGCTGGAGACACGCTGTCTGTACCATGGCAAGACAGAGCCCCCCATGCTCAGAAGAATCCCCCCTTCTTGGTAAACCTCCCATCCCAGGGCAGCGAGCCTGGGATCTGCAAACCCAGCAGCCTTGTCTCTTCCATCAGCTCGAGAGGCAATCATGCTTCTAAAACCATCTAGTCAATCGATGAAACACACATGTACATATGCAAAAATGGTTAGCCATGCTTGGGAAGGATTTATGATACTCTGGATATATGTTTGGACATTAGAAAAAAGAAATTCCTTAACATGAACTTTATCACTCAAAATACCATAGTTTTCTCCATAATTTATATGAAAAGTTTTAGCATTAGATACAGTAGACTTTTGGTCAGGTGAAAAGGTCTGTTAGCATTTATTGCTCCTTGATTTTCCTCACCATGAAAACCAATTTTCACTTTTAACTGAGTACAGTTCAGTTAACATTTGCAAAACTTGGCAAATAGAAAACTTTCTAAAAATCTTGTACGTCCTTTCCAACCATCAGAATATAAGTAAAGTACCACTGTTCTCAACGAGATATTCATAAAATGTGTGAAACTGTAATCAATGCAGAAGTTTCTTTAAACTCTACACCAAAAGTATTTAAAGGTAGGTATGAGTGAGTGAGATGTTACAACGGTTTTTTCACAAATATACATCTTCCTAAGTATAGAATTTGTTTGCTAAAAAATTATGTTTATTTTATGGTAGATTTGATTTTTCACCATTGGATTTTAGATTTTAAAAAAATTACTACTTTTCAAGTCAAACTATTTTAAACATAAAATCATGGTAATAATTTTTATCCAAACTTTGGAGCAGTTGTCTCTGTTTAATTGAAGAAAAAGGAGAAAACCACATAATAAATCACATGTGATCAATACTTTATTATGAACCCCAAGTCATGTATGTGGTCAGCTTTGGGGTTCTTCTCTAACAGCTGTGACAACATCAGGACCAGGATTTTTTGCTCCTTGAAAGCAGGGTTCACATGACTGTCCTTTTGCAGATTGAAATTTTGCTTCTGCTGGAAGTAAGTACTTTTTGGCATTAATAGATATCAGATTAAATAAAATCAAGCCTTAATGTTTTCATGCACATTTGGGCCAGAGCAATCAACATAATGTCCTGTTATACCAGTATTACATTTAATCATCATGGGATAAGCTCAAACTTGCTTTGGGGTGAAGGTCGCCAAAGGGGACAAGAGCCCAGAGAATCAATGCTATTGGTCCCTGTTACCACAGTCACCATAGTCACTGGGCACAGTGTGTGNATTTCCCATGAAGTGATGGGACCAGATGCCATGATCTTAGTTTTCTGAGTGTTGAGCTTTAAGCCAACTTTTTCACTCTCCTCTTTCACTTTCATCAAGAGGCTTATTGGTCTTCTTACAAAGAAGCAGGATAAAATGTTTCCACAATTTCCTTCTCAATTCTAAGAGCATTTCAGCCCTTTCAACCTCAAATAACCCCCCATTTGGCATCAGGAGTCTGTGCTATAAGTGTTAACAGGTTCAAGTTTGGGCTTTGGCCAGTAGGACTGTTATCCAATTATAAGTGAAAGTCACTCAGTTGTGTCTGACTCTTTGCCACCCAAGAGACNTCTCAATTCTAAGAGCATTTCAGCCCTTTCAACCTCAAATAACCCCCCATTTGGCATCAGGAGTCTGTGCTATAAGTGTTAACAGGTTCAAGTTTGGGCTTTGGCCAGTAGGACTGTTATCCAATTATAAGTGAAAGTCACTCAGTTGTGTCTGACTCTTTGCCACCCAAGAGACTATAGAGTCCATGGAATTCTCTAGGCTAGACTGGAGTGGGTAGCCTTTTCCTTTTCCAGGGAATCTTCCCAACCCAGGTGTCCTGCATTGCAGGCGGATTCTTTACCAGGTGAGCCACAAGGGAAGCCCAGAATACTGGCGTGGGTAGCCTGTCCCTTCTCCAGCAGATCTTCCTGACCCAGGAATCAAACCAGGGTCTCCTGCATTGCAGGCAGATTCTTTACCAACTGAGCTATCAGGGAAGCCCTATCCAATTATAGGACACATGTTAATAGAAATTAAAAAGAAGTTTATAGACAGGTAGCAGACCAGTTGGCGAGGCAACACCAGCTATTTTACAGACTCATTTTTGCTTAAGATTTCTAAGACATGCACATAAGTAATTCTGTGAAAGAGCTATACTTAACATCAACCACTCTGCTGCATCAGAGCCAGTGACTTTGGAGATGGGTGTAATCTAAAATTGGAACAGAGGTACTGATCTGCTGCTGGGCTGACCCACAAAAAGTCAATCACAAATAGAGGTGCTGGCCTCTGCCTTATCCTCACTTAGGCAGAGTCCTGCAATGCTGTGGTTGGCTGCCCTGACCACCCCTCACCCGCTTCCACATACACATCCATGCAGAGTTCCTATTTGATACATATAACAAGGGGGGCCTCTTGCAGGTTTAATAAAAGGAACTCCTTCACCAGCAGGGGCGCCAAATCATCCATTACTGAGATTATCTGTACATATCTGTGTGTGCTTGGTCTCTCAGTCACATCCAACTGCAACCGTCCAGAGACTGTAGCCCACCAGGCTCCTCTGTCCATGGGATTCTCCAGGCAAGAATGCTGGCGTGGATAGCCATTCCAGAGGATCTTCCTGACCCAGGGGTCGAACTTGCGTCTCTTCTGTCTCCTGCATTGGCAGGCAGAGTCTTTACCACTGCGCCACCTAGGAAGCCCCTACACCATTTTAATCCAGCAACGTTTCAACAGATAAGCCATTTGTCATTCTTACCTTCATTATTATATACAGATTAGCGATTCTTTTCTAAAACCGTTATCCCCCACAGATAAAGGAGAATGAGTCATTAAAGACTGGCTGTGAAAATATAATCTCTGATGGAAGCTTGCAGAGATGACGGACTCATCTGTGGCCAGAACTCACGTGTCCACCGGCTGCGAATACACTGGGTGACCTGGACCAGGCGGACTCCATGCCTGCAGGTCTCCCATCATTTTCACTGAAGGCCTCGGAAGAGTAAAGGTGGGTGTGTGAGAGGACAAATGGACACAGATTGAACAAGGTACAGACCCAGAACTGTTGCCAAAGGCTTCAAAGAAACCAGGGCAGGTGTGATGGAAGTCAAGTGGCCAGATGGGAAGAATGAACTGATTACTGGCAAGCACATTAGTGTATCAGAGCTTGTGCCACAGCACTCGGAAAGGTGTGGCACAAGCTACCTGCCAGCCACAGGTAGGTTGGGGAGGTGGGGCTGGGGCCGAGAGTATTTCCTCAGGAACCTTTTGTTACTTGTGACTTGCCACGCCCTGAACACGTGCTACTTTCACAGTAACAGGAACAAAAATAAAGAGCAAAAATAAAGTGCTTCCTAATCATAAACTCTGGTCTGGTTACTTCCACAGAGTTGCATGTCTCTTAGGTGAGGCTATAAAGTTGCAGAGTCTGAAGAATGAATCTGGTGTACCATATGAAAGTGAAACATAAAAGCTATCAAGGTTCAAGAGGAGTGCCTTCTTACTTAAAATATAAAATCTGATGCGTGGAAGTGCTGTTTCTGGAAGTTTCTGTATCTTGTGCAGAGTAGAAAGAATGGGCTGCCAGCAAGTAGGCTACTGGGCACCAGGTGAGTGCAGGCCCAGAGGCCCTTGAGCCAAAGGCACTCTGTCTACAGGGAAAGGCTGGCTTTGAGCTGTAGGGCCTCTGAGTCCCAGATCAGTGACAAAGGCCCAGGGAGCAGATTTCCCCCAGTCCTCAGGCTGGATCCTGAGGAGGGCCCTCAGGGACCAGTGGCAGGTGAAGACTTGAAGATTTGAACACAAAACATAGTAAATGGGAAAGGATCTGCCTGCAGTGCAAGAGACCTGGGTTCGATCCCTGGGTCCAGAAGATCCCCTGGAGAAGGACATGGCAATCCACTCTAGTACTTTTGCGTGGAGAATTCCATGGACTAAAGAGCCGGCAGGCTAGAGTCCATGGAGTTGCAAAGAGTTGGACACAACTGGGCAACTAGACACTGACTTTTTCATAATTGCGTTAGATTGGCCTCTCCACAGTTACACTTAGACACTTTAACAAAGAGTATTATGTCACATCCCTGAATGAAAAAGTAACTTTTAATGACTTAATCCAATTCTGGGAAGACTGGCTGTTGGAACCCCAGGGTCATACTTCTGGCACTATTAACCACACTGTGTTTAAAAATCTGATTTCAGGAGTTACTACTAACTATCAAAGGCATACTTGGCTGTAGTGGTGCTGGCCTCAGAAGCTCAAGGCAGTCGCAGGCATCTTGGTGCTTGTCCCCAGCCTGGGACCCTGCAGAAGGCTGGGCGAACTCAAAAGTGCTCACTGCCTCCAGAACAGGTGGGTCCCTGCTGCCTCGTCAATCTGTGGGGAACGTTCGCAGAGGCAAACATTTTCTAATCTGATGGTTTTTAATGAAGTATTTCGAACGCTGACTTGATACATGCAATTTTTTTTAACCTCCTTTGACATGATAAATGTTGCCATCCACCCTGTTCAGCTGTGAGACTCTTCACTGTGACACAAGGCAAGGCCTTGGAAATTCTGTCCCCTGCTAATTTATCTTTGGGAAAGAAGTCAGGCCACATTTCCCACTCCGCTTATCGCCTTGGGAAGCCCTCGGAGTTTCTGAGGCGGGTGTGGCTTGAGGGGCCGCTCCCTGCGACACGTGCCCAGCTCCCGCATCCAGGCTGCCTGGCTGGTACAGGATGGACAGACCTCCCTCCCGAGAAGTGCACTGCCGGGCACCAGCTGTCACTTACAGTAGAGCTCATTAATCTTGTGTCCTCAGATGGACGGCCTCGTGCACTGGACTGCCGTGGGCAGACGGGCCCATTAAAGGCAGATCTGATTCTGCCCACGTGGACGCCACCCCCATTAGCCCATCTGCATGCCTCTGTACAAAGTAGGGATACAGCGGTCCACCTCCACTTTCAAGCGGAAATGCTGAGACATGAATGATGGAAGGAGGCAGCAGCAAAGATGACGTTAAGATGCACAGAGTGGGAGGTTCCAGCTGAGTGACTTTCCATACATCTCCATCTCACAGGGAAAATCTTCCATGATTATTGTTTGGGAAACCAGCTGTGTTACATTTTCCCCCTTGCCCAGAGCATTTGGATGCGCACGTGGGAAACACCCCACATGTGCTCTCAGAGGCAGCGGGTCTGTGGCTAAGCAGCCAATGAGGAATTCTATGTGAATCACAGATATACCATGGGACTGCTTGACAGCACCGCTTTTAAAAACCAATAAAACTAGTCAATTTGGGGGGATGTTCTGCAAAGGAGCATTTTATTTTCTGACTAGATATTTGCTGGAAAACTCATTCCACGAGCTAAAAAATCTCCCCCATGGCCTCATGATGGACTTCCTAATAATGGTAATTAAAAGTTCCTTTGAAAATATACCTTTCTTGAGTCCTGTTATTCTGGGGGAGTGAAGGGTGAAGGTATGCGTAGAAATCAGGACTTCAACTGTGAAAATCTGAGTTGTACACAGAGAGAAGGTGGGGAAAGGGGGAATGCTCCCCCAGGCGTGAGCTAGGGAGGTGTCACTTTCCTCATCTGATCTGAGCCCGTGCTCTGCTGCCGTCCTAACCATCCTAATCCCCCCGCCCCGACACACACACACGCACGCTCTGGGCAGAGGGAGAGGCTGCAGCTGTGGAGTGCGGTGTGCAGGGAGGGCCCAAACTGGCTGTGACGGGGCGGCTGCAGCTGCGCCCGGGGTCACCCCACCCTGCGCCTCCCCCCAGATCCAGGCTCTCCCTGCCAGACCCTCAAAGAAGCAACATGAGGTCAGGAAAGTCTCAGGCCAGGAAGCCTGGGAGTGAAAAAGTTTTAGCCTCGCAGGCNGGGAGGGCCCAAACTGGCTGTGACGGGGCGGCTGCAGCTGCGCCCGGGGTCACCCCACCCTGCGCCTCCCCCCAGATCCAGGCTCTCCCTGCCAGACCCTCAAAGAAGCAACATGAGGTCAGGAAAGTCTCAGGCCAGGAAGCCTGGGAGTGAAAAAGTTTTAGCCTCGCAGGCAGGATCCTGGCACACCGAACCCATCACAGCTTCTGTTTTGCAGAAAAGCACAACCAGTCTGGGGCACCCAGAGCATATCTCAGCTTATCCAGCAGGGGCCTGTTTGCTTATAAAAATAAACAGGGCTTTGGCAACACTGATAGTTACTTAAGGTTCTACCACGGAAGCCTCACCTCTCTTTACACACACATTTTTGCTTCAAGTGTCATCCAATATTTGTATTGGGGACATTATGTTTCATGTGGCTTAAAAACAACCTGAAACACTTCATACACATTTGGAGATAAAAAGACAAACAAGCAAGCTTGCTTTTCCTCCTGCGTTATGTTGCCCACTAGCAAACAACAACAAAGCCCTACGTGGCCATGATGAGGGCACCATCTCCTTGGAAGAGTGGTCACCCTCTATATAAGACACGAGCGACCTTATCCAGTACTGAGGTGCATTCACTGCCTTGAGGGGACTCAATCGGTGTGCCCTTACTCTCTCCTCATGTACATGAACAAGCCAAGCAGACCAGAGCTCTCTGCCCCTGGGAACACCAGTGCGTAACCAGATGACAGGGCAGAGAGAATGAAGGGTTGAGCCCGGCACCCACCTGCCTGTACAGCTGCCCCCCGTCGGTGGGCTGCAGCCGCAACCTGTGGCCACTCGTCTGCAGAGAGCACTCGCCCAGGGAAAAGCCACAGCCTGGCCCGTCGTCGTCTTGGTCTGGACTGTCCACCTTTGTGTCCCCCTGGACACCAAGCTCCCCGAGCCTGGGGAAGGTCTCTGGAAGCTCACTCTGAAATGGCAGGAAAGGACAATCACAGCTGAATTCTTCTGCCCTCAACCTGAGTGTTAATGTCTGAGGTTCATCACCCACTTCAGGGGTTATCATTAGTTCACTGCTCAGCCCTCTCTCCCTAAGAGGCTTGTAGTGATCACTTAATTGGCCACTTTCTCCATCTAAACCTCACATAGAGGGTGCCCAGTTTATTAGAGATTAGAAATATTACTATTTATAAATCATTCCTGTCTCAGTTCCAGTGAAAGGAGGAGGGCCTCCAAAGTAGTGATCAATAGAAAACTTGACAACTACTTCCAGGTTTAGCTTAACGATGGTTTTCTAGGTCATGGCTATCTTGAAGCAGGTTGAATTCATTTTGGCAGAAGTTCTCCACCCAGAGGCAAGAGCATCATTGTATCTCCCCATTCCCAGGATGTCTTAAAACTGCACACACTGCTGAGGAGACTGGGAGCAGAGGGTCTTTGGGGGTTAAGAGGAACCATCCACCACGGGGCCCTGGAACAGCCGACGAGGCAGCCAGAGCAGCAGACACCAGCAGCTCCAGCCCTGTGCTCACCAGAGAGCATGGCCAGAGAGGAGCCTGTAGAGCTGGAGGCCACTCTCCCTTAATCAGTAGCCATCAGTCAGAGGGCAAATAGCTCTGGTTCTGCTATGAACCTGGGAATTGAAGCCTAAGTAGGTATATGCCTCATATACCGATTTCAGAGGCTGTGAGAAAGCTCCTCCTGGAGCTGAGAGAGACCACATGAGAGCCAGGTTTGCAGACCATCACTGTGGAATGAACCAGTGAAGGACTTTGGGGTGATAACAATTTCATCCATAAGCAAAAAGACATGGCAGCAAAAAGCATGGGTGCAGCAGGGGGTTACAGACCAGCGTGCTCTTCAAATGAGCTCCCTGGGCAGCACCGGCCAACCCCATTGCCTTTGCTCTGCCTGGACTGGGCTTGAAAAATAACCTGAGGTAGTCAGAACATGACTGTGTGCAGAGTGGGGTGGGTAGGCGGACAGCAGGGCCTGGGGATCAAGAACAAACCCCATACAAAGGAACTCCCGGGGCCGAGCTACCTCCATGAAGTCCTCCGCGTCGTCCTCCGCCTGCCTCCCTTGGCGCCAGTGCTTGAGCAGCCACCTGAGCTTGACGTAGAAGAGGAAGATGTTCTGCTTCAGGGAGCGCAGCTCCTGCTGCATCAGGTGCCTC
Source organism: Neotragus moschatus (assembly GCA_006410615.1). Lineage (NCBI taxonomy): Eukaryota > Metazoa > Chordata > Mammalia > Artiodactyla > Bovidae > Neotragus > Neotragus moschatus. Next base: position 5,196,457 of record SJYA01003091.1, on the reverse strand, counting down.
TCGTCGCCCCAGGCGCGCTCGTGCAGCGAGGTCTGCAGGGCCAGGCCGTTCGCCTCCCGGTCGCGCCGTCGCAGGGCGCAGCGGCGTTCCTCCTCCGTCTTGGACGAAGAAGAGAGGCGCCGTGTTGGGCGGCTGTCCCCACCTGCCACCCAACTGAGCCTCTGCCAGCGGCCATTCCGCCTGGGATGGGAAACTCAGAAACCTTCCCCCACCCCCCACTCCCTGCACTTGGCAAACTCTAGAGGCTCACTCTTCACAAAACCCCAAGCGCTTCCTGACTCAGAGGAGAATGCCCCCTTCANTCCTTGGACTGCAAGGAGATCCAACCAGTCCATCCTCAAGGAAATCAGTCCTGGGTGTTCATTGGAAGGACCAATGTTGAAGCTGAAACTCCAATACTTTGGCCACCTGATGCAAAGAGTTGACTCGTTGGAAAAGACCCTAATGCTGGGAAGGATTGGGGGCAAGAGGAGAAGGAGACGACAGAGGATGAGATGGCTGGATGGCATCACCAACTCAATAAACATGAGTTTGGGTAAACTCTGGGAGTTGGTGATGGACAGGGAGTCGTGGCATGCTGGGATTCATGGGGTTGCAAAGAGATGGACACGACTGAGCGACTAAACTGAACTGATGATTTGTCCCAAGTGTTTGCACAGTGTTTGTCCAGCACAGCAGGTGACAAAGACCTAAAATGGGGGGTGAGAGGGTAATGAAAGACAATCACATATAATTTGGCAAGCGGGGAGTCAGGGGCCCTCCTGCTTTCCATGGCAGAAAGACAAAATGGCTCATATCAGCCAACGTTTTTATTGGCAGAAGTCACATGAGATCATTAGGGAATAACAATACTAGGGAGTTTGATTAGCGCAGGCTTTGCTGTTGATAAGGAATATCTTGTTTTGTTTTCATGGAGACGGATGCAGGGGTAGGCAGTGAAGCGGAGCAGAGAGCGTGTCCTGCCCCNAGAAAGACAAAATGGCTCATATCAGCCAACGTTTTTATTGGCAGAAGTCACATGAGATCATTAGGGAATAACAATACTAGGGAGTTTGATTAGCGCAGGCTTTGCTGTTGATAAGGAATATCTTGTTTTGTTTTCATGGAGACGGATGCAGGGGTAGGCAGTGAAGCGGAGCAGAGAGCGTGTCCTGCCCCAAGAATGTCATTTTGGCATACTTACTAGGACAATCACCAGGGACCATTTTGCCGCATCCTCAAGTCAGGTTCTAGTCTGCTCTGCCAGGCTGGAACATCATTGGTTTCATATTTAAAAACACACTGCATGCAGAGTTGCACCCACATTTCCCATAGAAGTTTGGAANCCAGTCTATGTTCGATACAGGATACAGGATGCTTGGGACTGGTGCACGGGGATGATCCAGAGAGTTGATATGGGGAGGGAGGTGGGGGGACGGTTCAAGATTGGGAACTCATGTACACCTAAGACGGAAAAAAAAACCTGAGCAACTGAACACACGTATAAAAAATAAAAATAAAGTCCCCTTTTATATATATAAAAAAAAGAAGTGTGATGCCAAATGAAGAGATAAATCAGTAAGCAAAAAAAAAGAAAAAATATATACTGTGAACAAAAGACTTGGAAGACAAACTACTCAGGTGTAGCCCACAAAATGAAATGTTATTTGCATAATATTGACAGGAACCTACACATGTTTTAAATGCATTCAGGTGTCTTGTATTACACAATAAAGTCTTTGTAATTCTGAAAAAAAATAAAAAATAAAAAAATAAAAACAAAAAACCTGCTAGTGGTACACCTTGCCTCAGTTTCAGCCCCATTTTAGATGACAGCGTCTGTTCTGTCTGCCTTCCCCCAGTTGCACGGCACTCCATGGCATCCGTGCCCTGTGCCCTGAGTCTATAACCCAGAGTCACTTCTCTGGCCGGCTGCCCTGCTACTGTACTATTTCCAGTAGAGCCTCATGGGAAAGCAAGTGTTGGCAATGAATTCAGCAAAGTCTTCACTAAAGGGTTCTGAGGGTTTTGCTCCCTAAAACTGTCCACTGTACGATCCTTTAACCCAATATCACATTCAAAGGCCAAGCTGAGCAGTCTGTCAGGGTGACGTCCATGGCAGGGACACACAACAGCCACTCCATGGAGAACCAGACCCTATGTGGGATCAACATGGGGCTCCTCTCATCACGAAAGGAAAAACTATGGAGCTGTCAGAGGGGCCAGAAACCAGAGGGGTGTCATCTTTTAGAAAATATTTTAAAATTGTATCTGCATACATGAGTTTTCTCTCCTGTGTGAAATGTCTTGGTGAATAAAAAGTCAGAATGAAGTGTGTCTAACTCCTGAGTAAATCAGTTTCCCCTTCTAAGAAATGATGTTCCTGGATCTTGCCTTTTACTGAGTTTTTTATTTTTTTTACTGTCTCATTAGAAGGTATAAAATTAAAGGAAACCAGACAGATACTTGAAAGAAGAAACATTCCATGGCAAGATAGTTGGCATAAGGATTAGTCACCCGAGTGATCTGTTGGAAATGGCCCCCAAGGAGAGCACCTGTTGGAATGTCCAGGCCTGGGGGGCGCGGTCAGTGGGGACCAGTCCCTGCTGAATAGGTAGCACTCCTCACGGGAGGGGTCGGGGTGGGAAGAGTTCCGGCCAAGCCTGAGGCGGCAGCTCCAGACCCAGCTCCACCACCAGTCAGCTGGGGCTGGGGAGAATCTGCTGACACTGCCTCGTGCTTTCTTCCCACTTGTAGAATGAAGGGGTCTGTCTGAAGATCCCTTCTGAGCCGTACTGTTTGGTGACCCAAAGTCACCGCATAGCACTAGCTAACTCTGCTACGCACCTACTTTTATGAAGGTTTATTTTCTCACGACACTGTTTCAGCTAAGCGTCTTCCTCTCTCCAGATTCTCTGTGGCTTCTGAAGCTGTGCAGAGCACATGTGCCCAGGAGAGTGGGGGGCAGACTTGTTGCTCCTGGGGAACCAGCAGGGTCTGGGGGTGCAGGGGAGGGAGTCTGCTGACCTCACCACAGTGAACTGGACACAGTTAGTAGACAGGACACCCCAGACGGTGTATAGAGGGAGGGAGGCACTGGGCCACCCGGCGAAAGGGCCTCTTGGGGCAGAGAAGACTAGCAATGTGGCCCGGCCTCTGGCCATGGGCTTTCGTGCCAAAGTAACTGGTGTGCAGGACAGGACGCAGACGGGCTGCTTCTGGCCTTACACGTGCTGTCGTTTGATGTAGTCTGATTGGCTAGTTTTTGCCCATTTTTACTGTATATCGACAGTTACAAAATCACACCAGAAGAAACAGAAAATCGGTACCAGTACTGGAGCCGTGACACCCCTTCCTGCCAGGCAGTCTTCAACAGCCAGACATACTCCTTCTGGTTCTTGAATATTATTCATACTTCACGTTGCACAGCACCTAGCACTCTTAGGGGACTTTCTCACCTGACTCAGAAGTGAGCTTCTGTTTGCTTCCGGAAGCAAACATCCCAATCTTTCCTAATGCAGAACACTCAGCTCTAACCCTGCGGCAACTTCCTCAACAGCTGGTACCAGAGCCAGACACCCGCCTTGGGGCCACCTACCTTCTGTCCTGGTGGAATTAGCTAAAGGGAGGAGCCTTTGCTGATGGGACAACTGTGACCTACAACAGGACCCCACTCCTCCCCTTGCTCCTGCCCCGGCTGCCACTCATCTGATCTCTCAGTTTGGACTATGAGGTGCATAGGAGGGATATGTTTTTTTGCTTTTGATCTTGTCTCACAATTTTAAACAAAATACAAAGGACAAGAGGGTGAGGTGGGGTGGGGAAGGTAGACAGGCAGCTGGAAAACTATGGGGTGAGGAAAAGCAGTACTATCCACAGTGACTATGAGATTTGTGGATGTGGGTTGCTATGGCAACAGAGACTGCGGAAGAGCCCCTGGGTTCTGCCCTACATCTGGAGCACCATCCAGAAAAGGAGCAGGTGGGGGCGGGGCAAGACACACAGGCGGGACACTCTTGGTTTTCAGTCTTACTTTCCTCACTGCCTGACAAGCAGCCACACAGCCTCACGAATCAGTCTCAGTCACTTCACTTCGTTTCCAGGCCCTCTGCCTTCACCCTGTGTGAACCCCGCAGTTCAGCTGTATGCCGGGGATTCTGATTCAGTTAAGTACCCCCTGATCCCACATGCCCCATATATCCCCATCATGTTACCTAGGGGCCTTGGACCTAGGGGGGAACCGTCACAAAAACACACAGCAAAGGAGGAGGGGGAAGGTGAAGGAGACCCCTGCTCACCTCGAGGCTGAAGCAGCTCTGGGCTCCAGGCCGGCAGCTCCCGGCATCCCCGTCGGCTCGGCGGTGCAGCTCCCGTGCGGCGCGGAGATGGAGGTGACCCCGCTCCTCCCCTCGCTCCTGCCCCGGCTGCCACTCCATCTGATCTCTCAGTTTGGACTGTGAGGTGCATGGGAGGGATTTGGTTTTTTTGCTTTTGTTCTTGTCTTACAGTTTTAAACAAAATACAAAGGACAAGAGGGTGAGGTGGGTAGGGGAAGGTAGACAGACGGCTGGAAATCTATGGGATGAGGAAAAGCATGACCAGAGAAACCAACGTAAACACAGCGGCATCAGAGAGAGGAGAGAACAGAGCCAGGAGGAGGAGCAGCAAAACGGCAGGCTGAGAGATCTGAAAGGCAAACAGAGAAACGGGAGAATGCAACACGCTGGTCACGAGGCGCATGCGATGGGGACGTGGAGCGAGACTCGCCCGCAGTCAGGCATCGGCATCGAACACCACAGTCCAGGGCGGTGCAGGGAGGGCCGTCCCGGCCACACCACTCGCCGCCCTCGGCTCCAGGGTGCTGTCAAAGCCATCCTTCTCTCCACCACGCTCCTTGCCTGCCCCAGCTGTGTCGCAGAGGGAGCCAGTGGGCTGGACTGTCCCTGGGGCGGTGAACCCAGGCACCGACGCACCCGCTCCTGGGGAGTCTGCTAATTATCCTGACTTCGAAGAGCGCTTGCATTGCGCTTCAAACTCCTCTTTGCTTCTTCATCGAGATGGCTGGTCTTTGAGGACGCCCAAAAAAGGAGAAGGGACAGAATGTGTCCATCCTTGGTGCTGCCAGTGGGTTAGCCTCGTGTCAAGAGGTACGACCTCTTAGCCAAGAGCAGTGGCGTGGTTAAAAATAAAAGGGAAAGGGGGAAAGAAACAAGGAAACAAGAGAGCTAAACCAAACCAAACCAAAAAGAGAGAGAGAAACCCAACCAACAGAAAGGCTTTGGTTGAAACTTGAGGCTTTAGTACAATGCAGGTTTGCAATCATAACCAAGCAGCCGTGAGCAAGGTGAGTTGTAGCGCGGCAAGGCCAGCGAGGAGGAGGAGGAGGAGTGGGACGGAGCAGGGAGGCAGAGCCAGGAGCCCCCTTACCTGCAGGTCCGGGCCCAGCTCCTTGCCCAGGTTCCCCACCGGGGAGTCCCGGGATACGGAGGTCACAGAGGACAGGAAGCTGGATGACTCGGTGAGCTGGGGTAGTGGGGACAGGCCCTCCCCGAGCCGCTCCACCTGCTCCAGGAAGGCCTGGAGCTCTTTCCTGAAGGCTTTCATCCTGGCATTGAGGGTCCCCAGCAGCTGGGGCTCCTCCCTGGTGTCCTGACCGCAGGCCCCGGGCGAGGCCTCTCCGCCCGGGAGCGCGGCCTCGGTGTCCGTGATGATGCGCTCNGGGAACCGTCACAAAAACACACAGCAAAGGAGGAGGGGGAAGGTGAAGGAGACCCCTGCTCACCTCGAGGCTGAAGCAGCTCTGGGCTCCAGGCCGGCAGCTCCCGGCATCCCCGTCGGCTCGGCGGTGCAGCTCCCGTGCGGCGCGGAGATGGAGGTGACCCCGCTCCTCCCCTCGCTCCTGCCCCGGCTGCCACTCCATCTGATCTCTCAGTTTGGACTGTGAGGTGCATGGGAGGGATTTGGTTTTTTTGCTTTTGTTCTTGTCTTACAGTTTTAAACAAAATACAAAGGACAAGAGGGTGAGGTGGGTAGGGGAAGGTAGACAGACGGCTGGAAATCTATGGGATGAGGAAAAGCATGACCAGAGAAACCAACGTAAACACAGCGGCATCAGAGAGAGGAGAGAACAGAGCCAGGAGGAGGAGCAGCAAAACGGCAGGCTGAGAGATCTGAAAGGCAAACAGAGAAACGGGAGAATGCAACACGCTGGTCACGAGGCGCATGCGATGGGGACGTGGAGCGAGACTCGCCCGCAGTCAGGCATCGGCATCGAACACCACAGTCCAGGGCGGTGCAGGGAGGGCCGTCCCGGCCACACCACTTGCCGCCCTCGGCTCCAGGGTGCTGTCAAAGCCATCCTTCTCTCCACCACGCTCCTTGCCTGCCCCAGCTGTGTCGCAGAGGGAGCCAGTGGGCTGGACTGTCCCTGGGGCGGTGAACCCAGGCACCGACGCACCCGCTCCTGGGGAGTCTGCTAATTATCCTGACTTCGAAGAGCGCTTGCATTGCGCTTCAAACTCCTCTTTGCTTCTTCATCGAGATGGCTGGTCTTTGAGGACGCCCAAAAAAGGAGAAGGGACAGAATGTGTCCATCCTTGGTGCTGCCAGTGGGTTAGCCTCGTGTCAAGAGGTACGACCTCTTAGCCAAGAGCAGTGGCGTGGTTAAAAATAAAAGGGAAAGGGGGAAAGAAACAAGGAAACAAGAGAGCTAAACCAAACCAAACCAAAAAGAGAGAGAGAAACCCAACCAACAGAAAGGCTTTGGTTGAAACTTGAGGCTTTAGTACAATGCAGGTTTGCAATCATAACCAAGCAGCCGTGAGCAAGGTGAGTTGTAGCGCGGCAAGGCCAGCGAGGAGGAGGAGGAGCGGGACGGAGCAGGGAGGCAGAGCCAGGAGCCCCCTTACCTGCAGGTCCGGGCCCAGCTCCTTGCCCAGGTTCCCCACCGGGGAGTCCCGGGATACGGAGGTCACAGAAGACAGGAAGCTGGATGACTCGGTGAGCTGGGGTAGTGGGGACAGGCCCTCCCCGAGCCGCTCCACCTGCTCCAGGAAGGCCTGGAGCTCTTTCCTGAAGGCTTTCATCCTGGCATTGAGGGTCCCCAGCAGCTGGGGCTCCTCCCTGGTGTCCTGACCGCAGGCCCCGGGCGAGGCCTCTCCGCCCGGGAGCGCGGCCTCGGTGTCCGTGATGATGCGCTCCACCGTGCGCTCCAGCCGCTCTGCCTCATGCCTGATGCTCGCCAGGCGCTCCGAGTCCTCCCGCGCGCGCAGCAGCTCCACCGGGCACTCGCCAGCCTCCGACGGCCTCCCGCTGCCAAAGCCGGACGTCTTCTCGAAGGTCTCCTCCGAGTCACTCTCGCCGCCAATGGGGCCCTCCCGGCGGGGCTGCACGCGGCCGTCCTCACCGTCGTCGCTCCTCCGGCCCGTGTCGCTGTCAGCATCGCTGTCCCGCGGGCTCGGGGCACGCGGGCCAGGCTGCAGCGTCAGCACCTCCGCGCTCAGCCGCACAGCCTGGAGCTCATCCTGCAGGGGCGCCCCGCCCCCTGCCAGCCAGCCTGGCTCCGGCTGCGGCTCGAACTTGAACTTGCTCAGCTCGTGGGTCAGCTGCCGGTTGTGGTCCTCGATCTCGGAGATGGACCGCCGCAGCAGTTCCGCCTCCTCCTCCACGAACTGCAGGTGCCGGCGCAACTCGGCCGAGGACTCCACGGATTCCCCCCCGAAGGGCGAGGTCGGCCCACCGGGCAAGGTTTCCCGGCCGCGCAGGTCTTCCATCTCAGCCTTGAGGCCCCGATTCTCTACCTCCAGCTCCACAATTTTCCGGCCCAAGATGCTGGCCTCCTCCTCCACCAGCCTCAGCCGCAGCTTCAGCTCGGCCTCGCGGGTGCTTGGCGGCCCGCCGGCCTCGCCCGTGGGCAGGGGGCTGTCGGCGTCCCCGTAGAGGGCCCTGTACCTCTGCAGCTCCTGCTCCAGCCGGTCCTTCTCGCGCCCCAGCTTGGCCATCTTCCTGAGCATCAGCGAGCCCTCCTCTTTGGCAAACTGGAGCTGGCACCTCAGATCCGCGCTGTCATCCTGCCCAGAGAGAGAGCCCAGACCAGGGTTATTTGAAAGTATCACACCTTCCTGTTTTTGACAATTTTCCTCACACTTCACCACACACACACACACACACACACACACCCCACACACATGAAACACCACTATTTCCATCAGTGCATGGGGTTCACCTACACACACACACACACACACACGAAACACCACTCTTTCCATCAGTGGATGGGGTCCACCGACACACACATGAAACACCACTCTTTCCGTCAGTGCATGGGGTCCACCGACACACACACACACACACACACGAACCACCACTCTTTCCATCAGTGGATGGGGTCCACCCACACACACACACACACACACGAAACACCACTCTTTCCATCAGTGGATGGGGTCCACCGACACACACATGAAACACCACTCTTTCCGTCAGTGCATGGGGTCCACCGACACACACACACACACACACACGAACCACCACTCTTTCCATCAGTGGATGGGGTCCACCCACACACACACACACACACACGAAACACCACTCTTTCCATCAGTGGATGGGGTCCACCGACACACACATGAAACACCACTCTTTCCGTCAGTGCATGGGGTCCACCGACACACACACACACACACACACGAACCACCACTCTTTCCATCAGTGGATGGGGTCCACCCACACACACACACACACACACGAAACACCACTCTTTCCATCAGTGGATGGGGTCCACCGACACACACATGAAACACCACTCTTTCCGTCAGTGCATGGGGTCCACCGACACACACACACACACACACACGAACCACCACTCTTTCCATCAGTGGATGGGGTCCACCCACACACACACACACACACACGAAACACCACTCTTTCCATCAGTGGATGGGGTCCACCGACACACACATGAAACACCACTCTTTCCGTCAGTGCATGGGGTCCACCGACACACACACACACACACACACGAACCACCACTCTTTCCATCAGTGGATGGGGTCCACCCACACACACACACACACACACGAAACACCACTCTTTCCATCAGTGGATGGGGTCCACCGACACACACATGAAACACCACTCTTTCCGTCAGTGCATGGGGTCCACCGACACACACACACACACACACACACACAAAACACCACTCTTTCCATCAGTACATGGGGTACACACACACGCGCGCACATGCAAAACACCACTCTTTCCGTCAGTGCATGGGGTCCACTGAGAGGGGCCATGAAAGACGGGGTGGGCCTGGTCCTTCATGGGGGCACCAAGGCCTGCTTGGTCACAGGAACAAAGGACAGCAAACAAGTAGTCTGGGCCAAGGCGCACATGAAAACCATCACCCAGGAGATGAATGGAGAGGAGTGAGGAAATGAAGCCCAGCACCATCAGCAATGTGGCGACCCACCCCACCTCTCTGGGTCCCTCCTGACCTGTGAGACACTCCAGGCCCCTAGCTTGGCCTGGGCAGGAGGACAGGCCTCTGTGCCAACTTCTACCTGTTGCCACTTACCTCCTTCCTCAACAGAGGGGCCGCCAGCACCTCATAGGTACTAACAGGATGGGGAGGCCAGGTGACCCCAAATCAGCCTGGCTTTCCACAAATCTGCCGAGAAACTAAGACAAGGCAACCCCTCCCCCCATTGTTCTCCCAACTCTCCCAGAGATGATATGAGGATGACTCAAGATGATGGGCATGAGGGCCTCTGGATGCTAAGCTGCAGAGTAAGCACCCAGCTCTTAGTATGCAATGAGTATGAGACGGATACTGTAAACTGAAGGCCTGGGTGACTCACACTCTCTCTCCATGCAAACTCGACTTCAGCACCTTTAGTGGCTATGACAGCAGGAAATTAATCCCAGAAACCCAAGGCAAGGTATTAAGTGGTTTAAAATCTAAAAAGTAGGGCTCCTCAGGTACCCAGAGGACTCTAGAGGGTCATGGGAGCAGGCAGTCTGCTAAAACCCTGCACTGCTCCACCGAGGTCCAGAAGGTCCTTTCAGGACCAACTAGAGTGACCCTTCCTTCCCGACGGGGTCTCCACACCCTGGAACTGCATAAGTTCTGGATCTGGGCTCACGCTATGGCTTCATAAATGACAACTGGGTGGCTGGTGACAGTGACCAGTGTCATGACTCGTTCCTCTGTGATTGGCTATCAAGTTCCAAAAGGTTGTCCTGGGAACCAAGACTTAGATAAAGTCTCCCTCCTTATTTGGTGGTCACATCCCATCACCAGGGGAGGAAGAGTCATCAAACCAGCAAGTCAATCCTGGGAGTGGGGGCGAGCTCTTCCAGCTGGTCACTTGTGCAGACGGGTCAGCAAGAGAATATGGTTCATTCTCCACCAGTTCCTGCTGCACGCTCACCACTGGGCAGAAAGACCTCCCTGGAAGCCCTTACCTCCTCCCACCACTAGACTTGAGGCCAACTTTCTGCTTTGTCTGAAACTCAATGAATTTGGGGGAAAGGAGCAAGTAACTTTTTGTCTTCCTCTTTGCATATCAGGAAAGTGATATATAAATGTCACTGGGAGGAGGGCACAGTCTTTATGATCTAGAACTTATCACATTAAGGGTCTGGTTTGGTTTTGGTTAGGCTGAACACCAAAGAATTGATGCTTTCGAAGTGTGGTGCTGGAGAAGACTCCTGAGAGTCTCTTGGACTGCAGGGAGATTAAACCAATCAATCATAAAGGAAATCAACTTTGAATATTCATTGGAAGGACTGATGTTGAAGTTGAAGCTCCAATATTTTGGCCACCTGATGTGAAGGGCTGACTCTTTGGAAAAGACTCTGATGCTAGGAAAGATTGAAGGCAGGAAGAAAAGGGGACCACAGAGGATGAGATGGTTGGATGGCATCACTGACTCAATGGATATGAGTTTGAGCAAATTCCAGGAGATGGTTACAAATTCCTGGTGTGCTACAATCCATGGGGTCGCAAAGAGTCAGACACAATTTAGCAACTGAACAAAGGTGGACATAACGAGGGGTTCTGCAACAACTGGAAATAAAGCTGACACTGCTGGGGTAATGATGTACATTTTACAGGGCCTACACAGAACACACGGGCCATAAAACACAGACTGTATTTAATCCTAACTTAACACTAAGGGGAAACGCCTACTTATTTGTTATTCATTCATTCCTTCAGGAACTACTGAATACCTGCTGTGTACCAGAAATTGGCATGTTAAACAACCCAGGTTCTTAGAACTTTCGAAAGCAGATCAAAAGCATCTTTTTAAATTTTTGGATACAGATTTATAAGAAATCTGTGTGTCCAAATATAGAGAGGTCTTTGTTGTCACAAAAAGGGGTTTGAATAAACTAAAACAGGTGTCAGTGGAGACAGAGTGTCAGTACTTTGTAAATGAATCACTTCAGGGGTAACAAGCCCAGGAGAGAAAGATGTTTAGCCCCATCATGAACCTGGTAGCTAGTGCTTGTTCTCAGTTTAAAATCACCTACACCATCCTGTTTCCAACTCAAGCACAGAAGTTCACTTCAGTGCTGGGGACAGCCATGGAGACAGTGGAGGGGAATGTCACCTGTCCCAGGGGAATTCCACTTCAGCCCGGCACTCAAGCCTGGGCAGAGCCCCAGGCAGGACCAGTGTCCTGACCCACCCTCCCTGGAGACTCACGACTGGTGAGCCCTTGAGATGGCGGCAGCCAAGGGCAGAGCCCCCTGCACAGTTCCGGATGCTTCTGTCTCACACCAGGGTCAGGGCATCTCAGGCTGTCTCTCCTGAGGGTTGTTCTCCAAAAGTTGAGCTGAGCTGTTGGAGGATGCACATGGAGTCCGGTGTTCCCCAGGGCTCTGTGCTCAGATAGAAGCACTTATCTGAACCCCCCTACGTGGTAGAAAATCCCAGCAAGCCCTCAAATCACCTCGACTTCTGGAAACCTTACACCATCCCCCCACCCCCTGCCATTCCCCATGAGTCTGATTCTAAATCAGAACCATCCTCCTCCTCTGTCTCCTCGAACTTAAATCCAGGCTGGGTAAAAAGGCAGGATTCCACGACATACCCTAGTGAGCGTCCGATTCATAGATTACCTGAGGATTGACCAAATACCCAAGAAGGCTCCAGCTTCTTAAGGAAAGAAACTATCCCCACACCAGGAATTCTAACATATGATGAAAGCATGCTTCGTTTCTACGCAACACCCATGCACAGCCAGCCCTGCCACCAGGACTAACGCAGGTTTTGACTTAAAAAAAAAAAAAAAAAAAAAAAGGCCGTCTTTGAAACCGAGGGAGTGTGTGGTCAACTTCATTGCTCAGTGGGGGCAGCTGGAGCCGGCGTGCAGGGTAAAGGGAGGCTTTGGGGAGCCAGGGTGAACAGCCTCATCAACCTGTTCTGGGGCAGGAGGCCAACTTCTTCTGATACGATGTGGGAATCACAGCCTCAGCTGTAGCAGTGTGGGCTGGACACCCGTCTTATCTGGTAACTGAAGACCTGAACTCTGCCAAGACTCCTCGGGAGGGGCAAGGCCGACCTCGAGCTCTGGTTTCAGGAGACGGTCTGACAGCTCCAGGAAGGAGCATGAAGCAGATCCAGTAGCCGGCCCACGTGACTCTTCGTGGTGCGGCAGAGAAGCCCAGCACGGCCCGGGGTGGGGGAGGACGCACACAGGACCACCGGCCGCCACCAGTGGAAAGGCCTTGACAAGCAACAGAAATATAGCGCTGCGGGTGTATATTGTCTGGCTTGCAAGTCTGCCTCTGGCCAGCACCCCAGTGCCGCCGACCGCTGCTCGCGCTCCTACCTTGCGCCGGGGCGGCAGTTTCCTCTGAGCTTTGGCTGTAGACCTGCAGCTCCCAAGGTGCTCGGCTCCTCCGTTCTGCCAGACAGAAACTCCCCACTCAATGATCCCACTCTCAGGTCTCCCCCTCCTGCTCCCAGCCTCACTGACCCCCGGTGAGTGCATTACACTTGTCACCCCACGATAATGTAAAGATGACGCTTTTAAACAACAGTTCGTCCCTGGTCAGAAGCCAGGAAGTTGAAACAGTCTTGAAGGCCAGGGGCCGAAGCGCCCAGCATCTGGGGACAACATGCTTTAATGTCTCCATTATTAGCAGTTCCAAAGTGAGATTTGGGCAGCAGAGACGTGGAAGAAAACAGCTAAGCCTTGCCATTTCTCTGGCTCACCAGGCCTGGCCCTCCATGAAAGCTGCTGTGGGGATGAGGGCTTCAGGGAGAGGAGAGAAGTAAGGGAAGGGGGGAGGGGATTTACAGAGGGGTGGGCCCTGGGCCTTGTAGTTTCCTGGACTCTCTGCGGTGTCTCTCGTCACTCCTCGCTCTGGGGCCACCAAGGAGCAGACACCCCAAAAAGGCCTTGCTCTTTCCAACATCTAATACTAGTAGCGATTTAGAAAATAAAGAAAGAAATGCAGAGTGTTCAAAAAGCTAAGAAGTTCTGAAGGACACAATGCATTGTGCAGAGAGAGGGACCCACTCTGACCACCTTGCAGAGAACACTTTGCTTTCGATTAGGACAATTTAAGATACTGAATAGCTTGTACATTTAAAGAAAACCTCCAACCCTCAAAACTATGCTTTCTGGACACAACCCGACGTGACAGCAGCTGTGCTCTCTCTTTTACTATGTGACTGACTTTGACAGCCAGAATGCCCGTCACCATCTGAGAACACAGCAGAGCCCCGAACGGCACCAATTACGCTGCCCAGGAAGTTGGTCTGTTCCTCTCCTTCTTGAGGAAACCACCAGCCGACCAGTGAAAGAAAAGGGAAGAGCTTTTGGTTTGGGAAGACAACTTTCACCTCGTGGAGGCTCTGGGTGAATTCAGATGTTTGCACAGGTGGTGATTCTTTGGCGATCTTCAAGGTGATGCTCACACTTTTTAAGAAAACTCAAAATGAGGAGACATCGCGTGAGAGTGAGATGCTGCTTACCTGGGTGAAGGCTTTCTTCTCTTTGTACGCTTCCCGGCTGCCTCTTCTCTTCAAGGAACTCTGAAACAGAGCCAGGTGACATTCTGTTACAAAGGGGGGGTCACATGCAGGAACCGGCTCAAGGTGGCATGTCCCCTCGCCCCCGGGAGGGGACACACACACAGTGGAAGGAGGCTCTTTTGTTACTGGAAACACAAAACAAACTAGAGCTTGGGAGCCTCCTGAGAGGCTTCAAGTCCTAATTATTGAACTTGGGGTTTTCCCCAATCTTTCAGTTTCATAAACAGGGAGGCCAGGATTGTTGCGACTGAGGAAGGGGGACGGGAAGAGGAAGAGGGTAGGAAGCATTGGAACACACATATGTTCTGAGGGTGATTTCTTCTCTGAATTATGTCTTGTTTGGGCTAATATCAAAACTAATTGCTGGCCTCTCGTGGTGGGGCAGTGGTTAAGAATCCACCTGCCAATGCAGGGGACATGGGTTCAATTCCTGATCCAAGAAGATCACACATGCCGGGGGGCCACTAAGCCTGTGTACCACAACTACTGAGCCTGCGCTCCAGAACCTGTGCTCTGAAACCAGACAAGCCACAGTGACGAGAAGACCATGTGCCACAACCAGAGAGGAGCCCCCACTTACTGCAGCTAGAGAAAGCCCTCATGCAGCAATGAAGGCCCAGCAACGCCAAGAATAAATTCAATTAAAAAAATTAACTGCTGTTTCCTGGGCCCCTGTGGGTAAGCGGTGAGACAGAAAGTGGTCGGAAGGGAGAGACGGTGGTCCTGGTTTATGGAGAATCCAGGTCGCAATATTCCCCACGAAGCCACTGCAATTCCTGATTAAACCTCCCTCTTAGAGGTCTTAGCAAGCTCATCATGTATTCATACGGGAAGTAGCCATCACAGAGCACCTTTGCCTGCTGTGGGCGAGAAGTATGTCTGAAAGACAAGCACATGTATCATTAAAGGGCCAAGGGGTGTCTGAGACGGAGGGGTAGGAAGCCAAGGCAGTTCCCCCTCGGGCAAAGCGAGGAGACAGAGCCGCGGGAAGGAGAGTGAAGAGCTCTGAGGGGACGACAAAGGAGCCGAGAGGATGGACATCGTCACAGCACATTTCAGAAGAAAGCAGCTGAGAGTTCAGACCGGCATCATTCGGACCTTAGGGAGCCCGTGGCGGAAAGGACTCCCCCACAGCTGCCGCCTTCCCTCTGCAGCTCCCTCCGAAAGAAGGGACCAACCTGCTCCCCCAGGGGAGCTCATGGTGTAGGGGGAGGATGTGGCAGTGCCCTCTGACTTCGAGCCTCTGTCGCACCCCTCACTCCACCCGGCCTGGGGAGGAGGCTCTTCTGCAGGCCGCCTCCATCGTGTCGGATCTAAAGTTAATTCACTCAGTTCTGTGTACATTTGGTGTCTCTGTGTCACGTTAGATCATGCCATATATTCGATAAATCTCGGGGTTAAGAAACAACTAAAACTCTAGCTGCCCTGAGCCTCCTGGAGGCTGGTGGCCTGGTGAAAAGGTAACTGAGAGAAGAGATGAGAAGTTAGAGTTGGTGTGGGTGGGGAGTGAGTAGGGAGCGGGGTAGAAGCTGGTCCCGGAACCCCAGCTCCAGTAGCTCCACTGACCTGTCTGGTTGGGGGTGGGGAGTCTTCTCCCTTGTCCTGCCCTAAACACAACTGCTCAATCCCGTGATCGTTCCAGTGAACCAGGGAACAGGCAGGGGGTTGTGGGAACCCTGACACAGAACCTAGTCACAGTGGCAACTACAATGAGAAACACTCCAAGGATTGAAATTAACCAGCAACAAAGAAACTATAAAACTTTGGTTGGTGATGGACACAGATGAATGCTGGGTGTTGATTGATGGGAAAACCCTATGTTATAAATACGTCACATTTCTCCCAAATCATTTTATAAGACACTTTAACCAAATTCCTCTCTCTCTTCATATATATATACATATAATGTACCATCATCATTGCACTCACTTGTGTCTGACTCTTTGGGGCCCCATAGACTGTAGCTCACTAGGCTCCTCTGTCCGTGGGATAGTGTAACATATACACACATAAAAGTATTTACGTGTGTGACAATATACATACATATATATACACACATACAAAAACACAAGTTTTTTTTTTTTTTTGTAAGGGAGATGAGGATGAAGGACTTAAAAAGATTCAAAAATTCAGCTAAAACGGAGATAGGCAAACTAAGGCTGTCAGGACCAATCAACCCACAGCCTATTTTGTGACTAAGTTTTACTGGAACACAGCCTCATCTATGGATTAGGAAGGAAGAAAACCAAAACAGATCCACACTATGTATTTTTAAAAATTTCAGATGAATTAAAAATCTAGATGTAGAAGTCATGCACACAAATCCCAGAAAGAAAGAGATGAATTTCTATTTGTTTTTGGGGCATGGACTTTATAAACACAAGAAATGAAAGCTGAAACATCCAAGGAAAGATGTGGATTTGTAAGATTAAAAAATTTTATATTATCAAAATAAAACACTTAATAGTATTAAAAAGCAAATGATAAAACAGGGGAAAAATGGATTTTTTTGAACACAAGACAGACAAAAGAATAATATTTGGCAAGCAGTAGGGAAAGGAAAACCATCTTAAGAAAATAAACGGCCAATCAACGTGATGACTAGTAATTAAAGGAACAAGGTATAGTTTCTCACTTAAGAGATTTATGAACCAAAAGCAGTATGACGCCCAGTGTTAGCAAGTGTCCCCAGACCAGCCCCCCACACCGATCAGCATGAGTGGATTTCCAGTGGGCAGTGCAGAGTGACCAGTGCATATATCGTGACCCAGAAATCCCCCCTCTGGCAATGTCCCCTAAAGGAAAACACTGATCCTTGTGTGAAGATTTATGAGTGAACCAAGAACGCTCATCACAGTATCTCTCATAATAGTAAATGAACACTGTGCAGGTTATTAAAATGATGCTTCTGAAGAATAAGGATTCAGGAAATATACTAAGAGGAAAATGCAGACTACAAATGGCCGGTATTTTGTGACTTCAACTTATATCTAATAAATTATAAGTATGCATATGTATTTCATGCATATGTGATAAAAGTCAACTACCAAAAGGTTTATCAAAATGTGAACAGTGATCCCCTTTAGATAATAGAATTACAAGTGATTCTAATTTTTTGCGTGGCTTTTCAAAGTCTCCAAATTTATCAGCAGCGAATACTGTTTCCTTTGCAATTAAAAAAACAGGAAATGAAATTCTGTCCACTAAAGAGGTCAGAGGCCATCACTAAATCACTGGTGTCTGTGTGGGATGACAGTGGCTTCACCAGAAGTTATCAGCCAGGTATGGGGTCTCTTTCCACAAGGTGATGCTGCTTTTATCAGTTTGGTCCTTGAGGTATAACTGGTACACATACAGTTGGTGAAAGAGACCAGGAAGCCCTCTGAGAGTTAGGGGGACTGGCCAGGCACCCCACAGCACTGCAGGCATGTGCTAAGCTGTCATGAGTCTCAGACTAGGGCACAGGTCCCTCTGCACCCACATCTCGAGCCTTGCCCAGGCAGGGCTCCATGCTCTAGGGACCCAAGTTTCAGGAGGAGGGGTACGAGCATCATGGCCAGCTCACCCCTCTGGATGACTCAGATCCAGTGGAGAGTCTTTCAACAAACAATAAGGAAAAGGGTGAATGCTGACTGTCAAATGAACAGAATCCAGAAGGGTGACTCCCCTGTGATTCAGTCCACTCTTCCTTTTTAGTCTGGCCAACTGCCAGATCCACTCTAAAATTCCTATTGAGAAGAAAAAAAAAATTGAGTTTGGATCCAAATTGAATCCATCTATGGCTGATGCATTTGCTGAGTATTCAGTCAGTTCAGATCAGTTGCTCAGCCATGTCCGACTTTGCAACCCCATGGATGGCATCACACCAGGCTTCTCTGTCCATCACCAGTTTCTGGAACTTGCTCAAAATCATGTCCAGTGTGTTGGTGATGCCATTCTACCATCTTATGCTCTGTCGTCCCCTTCTCCTGCCTTCAATCTTTCCCAGCATCAGGGTCTTTTCCAATGAGTCAGCTCTTCGCATCAGGTGCCGAAGTATTGGAGCTTCACCAGTCCTTCCAGTGAATATTCAGCATTGATTTCCTTTACGATTGACTGGTTTGATTTCCTTGCTGTCCAAGAGACTCTCAAGAGTCTTCTCCAACACCACAGTTCAAAAGCATCAATTTTTCGGCCGTCAGCTTTCCTTATGGTCCAACTCTCACATCCATACAAAACTACTAGAAAAATCATAGCTTTGACTAGACAGACCTTTGTTGGCAAAGTAATGTCTCTGCTTTTTAATATGCTGTCTAGGTTTGCTATAGCTTTTCTTCCAAGGAGCAAGCGTCTTTTGATTTCGTGGCTGCAGTCACCATCTGCAACGATTTTGGCGCCCAAGAAAATAAAGTCTGTCACTGTTCCCACTGTCTCCCTATCTATTTGCCAAGAAGTGATGGGACCGGATGCCATGATCTTTGTTTTCTGAATGTTGAGTTTTAAGCCAGTTTTTTCACTTGCTGAGTATTGGATATGATTAATTAGACATGAAGTCAGGCAGTTATTCGGACTTGCATGTCAATTCTTAACATTTTAAGTAAGCCAGTTTCTTTCCAGTGATTTCAGAAAAACCAACAAGCTCTCAATTGCAACAACATTTCAGATACAGACTTTGGGCTTAAAATTTATATTGCTAATAAAAGGCAGCAAATGAAATTTAGGATGCTGTAGATTATGAGTCAGCATGGGGGAGAGTATGGATGGAGGCAGAAGAGTCTCAGAATTCTTACAGATTCTTGCTGTGTGCTTAGTCGGTCAGTTGTGTCTGACTCTTTGCAACCCCATGGACTGTNAATATTTGGCAAGCAGTAGGGAAAGGAAAACCATCTTAAGAAAATAAACGGCCAATCAACGTGATGACTAGTAATTAAAGGAACAAGGTATAGTTTCTCACTTAAGAGATTTATGAACCAAAAGCAGTATGACGCCCAGTGTTAGCAAGTGTCCCCAGACCAGCCCCCCACACCGATCAGCATGAGTGGATTTCCAGTGGGCAGTGCAGAGTGACCAGTGCATATATCGTGACCCAGAAATCCCCCCTCTGGCAATGTCCCCTAAAGGAAAACACTGATCCTTGTGTGAAGATTTATGAGTGAACCAAGAACGCTCATCACAGTATCTCTCATAATAGTAAATGAACACTGTGCAGGTTATTAAAATGATGCTTCTGAAGAATAAGGATTCAGGAAATATACTAAGAGGAAAATGCAGACTACAAATGGCCGGTATTTTGTGACTTCAACTTATATCTAATAAATTATAAGTATGCATATGTATTTCATGCATATGTGATAAAAGTCAACTACCAAAAGGTTTATCAAAATGTGAACAGTGATCCCCTTTAGATAATAGAATTACAAGTGATTCTAATTTTTTGCGTGGCTTTTCAAAGTCTCCAAATTTATCAGCAGCGAATACTGTTTCCTTTGCAATTAAAAAAACAGGAAATGAAATTCTGTCCACTAAAGAGGTCAGAGGCCATCACTAAATCACTGGTGTCTGTGTGGGATGACAGTGGCTTCACCAGAAGTTATCAGCCAGGTATGGGGTCTCTTTCCACAAGGTGATGCTGCTTTTATCAGTTTGGTCCTTGAGGTATAACTGGTACACATACAGTTGGTGAAAGAGACCAGGAAGCCCTCTGAGAGTTAGGGGGACTGGCCAGGCACCCCACAGCACTGCAGGCATGTGCTAAGCTGTCATGAGTCTCAGACTAGGGCACAGGTCCCTCTGCACCCACATCTCGAGCCTTGCCCAGGCAGGGCTCCATGCTCTAGGGACCCAAGTTTCAGGAGGAGGGGTACGAGCATCATGGCCAGCTCACCCCTCTGGATGACTCAGATCCAGTGGAGAGTCTTTCAACAAACAATAAGGAAAAGGGTGAATGCTGACTGTCAAATGAACAGAATCCAGAAGGGTGACTCCCCTGTGATTCAGTCCACTCTTCCTTTTTAGTCTGGCCAACTGCCAGATCCACTCTAAAATTCCTATTGAGAAGAAAAAAAAAATTGAGTTTGGATCCAAATTGAATCCATCTATGGCTGATGCATTTGCTGAGTATTCAGTCAGTTCAGATCAGTTGCTCAGCCATGTCCGACTTTGCAACCCCATGGATGGCATCACACCAGGCTTCTCTGTCCATCACCAGTTTCTGGAACTTGCTCAAAATCATGTCCAGTGTGTTGGTGATGCCATTCTACCATCTTATGCTCTGTCGTCCCCTTCTCCTGCCTTCAATCTTTCCCAGCATCAGGGTCTTTTCCAATGAGTCAGCTCTTCGCATCAGGTGCCGAAGTATTGGAGCTTCACCAGTCCTTCCAGTGAATATTCAGCATTGATTTCCTTTACGATTGACTGGTTTGATTTCCTTGCTGTCCAAGAGACTCTCAAGAGTCTTCTCCAACACCACAGTTCAAAAGCATCAATTTTTCGGCCGTCAGCTTTCCTTATGGTCCAACTCTCACATCCATACAAAACTACTAGAAAAATCATAGCTTTGACTAGACAGACCTTTGTTGGCAAAGTAATGTCTCTGCTTTTTAATATGCTGTCTAGGTTTGCTATAGCTTTTCTTCCAAGGAGCAAGCGTCTTTTGATTTCGTGGCTGCAGTCACCATCTGCAACGATTTTGGCGCCCAAGAAAATAAAGTCTGTCACTGTTCCCACTGTCTCCCTATCTATTTGCCAAGAAGTGATGGGACCGGATGCCATGATCTTTGTTTTCTGAATGTTGAGTTTTAAGCCAGTTTTTTCACTTGCTGAGTATTGGATATGATTAATTAGACATGAAGTCAGGCAGTTATTCGGACTTGCATGTCAATTCTTAACATTTTAAGTAAGCCAGTTTCTTTCCAGTGATTTCAGAAAAACCAACAAGCTCTCAATTGCAACAACATTTCAGATACAGACTTTGGGCTTAAAATTTATATTGCTAATAAAAGGCAGCAAATGAAATTTAGGATGCTGTAGATTATGAGTCAGCATGGGGGAGAGTATGGATGGAGGCAGAAGAGTCTCAGAATTCTTACAGATTCTTGCTGTGTGCTTAGTCGGTCAGTTGTGTCTGACTCTTTGCAACCCCATGGACTGTCACCTAACAGGCTCTTCTGTCCATAGGGATTCTCTAGGCAAGAATATTGGAGTATTCTTGGAGGCTGCCATGCCCTCCTCCAAAGGATCTTCCCAACCCAGGGATCTAACCCAGGTCTGCCGCACTGCAGGAGGATTCTTTACCAGCTGAGCCACCAGGGAAGCCCAAGAATCCTGGAGTGGACAGCCTAGCTCTTCTTCAGGGGATTTTCCCGACGCAGGAATTGAACTGAGGTCTCCTGCACTGTGGGTAGATTCTGTACCAGCTGAGCTACCAGAGAAGCCCATACGAATTCTTATTATTTTGCAAGTTGTTTGGATTTTAAGTGCTGATTTGTAGCACACAGCTGTACCATCAAAACAAGAAAATGAAGGTGTCTTGGCCTTCTTCCTTTTAGGAGGACGTTATTAACACCCTTTTACCTGTATTACCATTCTCACTATGTTATGAGACATGAAGGATGGGAATTACCAGCTTCTCCTTCAGGCAGAAGTACCAGGTCCCAGAGACACCTCCTTTCCTCTTGTTCTCTCCTCTAACCCCTAAACATCTCCCAGTGAGACTGGTCCTTCACTCTGAAGTCAGCAGTACCACAGATTCACTGCTGGGTCCATCACAAGAAAAACTCCCTGGGATTTGGTGGGAAACCCGGCAAGACCACCTTTCTTCTCGCCTACTTGGGAGGACAGGGACGATATTAACAACTGTCATTTATTGGATATTTACTCGTGCCAGGCAGGATGCTAAACTTTGTCACATGTAACCTACTGTATTTCTCACAGGAGCCCTGAGAAACACAATGTATATATGTGACACATTCTTATCATTGGTTAACAGACAAGAAAACATCGAAGTCAGGTCATGTTTCAAGGTCCCGCAAACTCGGAGGTGGGGCACCCCCTTGACCCTCACTCTAAGCCCTCAGACCCCAATCTCCCCATTTTGGGCTGGTTTTCTTTTTGTTTTCTTGAAATTTCTGACCTCAAATTGCTGGGGTCATTATCTGAAGAGCTCTCTCCTTCCTTTAGCAAAAGAGCACAAAAGACTATTACAGGAATGGTGGCAAGCTGCTCAGCTCACGAGGCACCTCAAGGCAGGGAAATATTTCTTGGCGCTCTGATGCCTTCTGAAGGATCTGAGACTGCAGAAGGCAAAAGTCTTTATTTGGAAAAGACAGAAAACCATTATCAGAGGACAAAATACCACAAAGGAAATGAGGAGAAGAGCAGGAAACTTATATTGGGACACTCTGGCGGAAGAAAGGTACAGCCATCGAAGTCAGAGCTGCCTGGGAATCCAGACAGCCAGGCACGGAGTGGGAGGCCAGGGGGCAGCTGTCCAGCCCTGCACCGCACTGTCCAGGGCCCCGAGGCCCGCCCCGGATGGACAGGGACTGCCAGCACACCCAGCCTAGCAGACGCCACTTTCTCCTGCAAGAAGAAAGAACACGATGACGAAGACGACAGGTCACTGCACAGGCAAATCTGGGGACTTGGACACATCCGTGCTCTGTAATAGGGCTGGTGGGTTCATTTTAAACCTTAGAGACACATGTCTGCAGGCCTAGTAATCAGAAAACTGCTGGTTAAAACACGTCCCAATACTGTGCTCTCAGTTGGACATCACAAAATGAACTAAGGAGGTTAAACTGCAGGTTATTAAGAAGCAGAAAGGAACATGGGAAATCATGATCATTGCAAGCCCAAAATGACTGCAGCAAAAAGTGTCTGTTTCCCAAACTGTGGAAATCCTACCTCTCAAAGTGCGCACACACACAGGCACTCAGTCACACCACCAAGCATCACATGAAATACTGCACTGGAACCCACATTTCAGAAGCTTCTATTGACTCACTTAGCAGGTAATCAATAGGGCCCTTGGGCATTCATGAAAGCTGAAAATCTGTAGAAATGCATGCCATTTGCTGGTCAGAAATGAAGATAAAGTTTGTGTCTTTTAAAAAATACTCTGTTCCTGGCATTCACTGGTCTACTGGGAAGAAATATATCTATCCATCCTTTAAGAGAGGCAAATTATTTCCTATTCTGATGAAATAATACAAAAGAGTTGGCTTCCTAGGTGCTGCAGTGGTAAAGAATCTGCCTGCCAGCGCAGGAGATGCAAGAGACATGGGTTGGATCCCTGGGTTGGAAAGATCCCCTGGAGTAGGAAATGGCAACCCACTTCAGCATTCTTGCCATGGAAAATCCCATGGACACAACTGAATGACTGAACACACCCACATACAATACAGAAGAGTTAGAAGTACTTTGAAAAACAAGCCAAAAAATAAATGATATATTTAAATGTTGCCCCCTTTTCAGAGAACATTCACTTTTTTATTTTAGGTGCATGTAACGTGAGAAAATACTCAGCACCCAAACAAAAAGAGCCTCAGGAAATGTTCTGATTAACCTGAGATACCATTTCATAATAATCTGCCATCACACCCTTTGGACCTTCTAATATGACTTGAGTATTGTACTAAATAATAGACCACACTTTATACTATTCAAATGAATGCACATTATTTGTCAAAACTAGGGAATATAAACTTAAGATGGGTGCAGACAGTTTATACAGATTAACAACAAAAAAAAGTGTCAGTAAAAATTAAGCTCTAGTTAACATGCATTGATGGAAAAGTGAATTGGTGTCGACAGCTGATTTGCAAATGCATCAAAAAAAAAAAAAAAAAAAGTAAGCCGGGTTAATAATAAGTGGGTGAAGATGCTTGATATTATATAGTAAAATGTTAATGGAGAATATAGGTGGTGACTATATAGGTGGTCACTAGAAAATTCTTTAAGCTTTGCTATATGATTGAAAACTTTAATATTTAGAAGAAAAATAGGCAAGTTTCCAATTTCATTGAGAATAGTTAAAATTGTATCACCATTATAAGTGATTACTAAACAATTTTAATCACATGAGAAACTTTCCATAAAATGCCAACCCTTGAAACGCAGGATGAAAAACATAAATTTAATATAATCTCATCAAGATTAACCATTTTTGTCTTTGAAATGTTTGGAAGCAAATGTTACTCTGAGATGCTACCAGTTCTTATCGGTGGGTTGTAGAATTATGGGTGACGTCATACTTTCCTTCATAGATTTAAAAAATTTCTCTGAAAGAGTCAAAATGAATATGCTACTGTTTTGAGTCAGAAAAGATGCTATATTTGGGAAACAAGAGAATGGACTTGTGAAGCAAACACCCCCCCGATACACCTAATGCTGCAGTGGACAGAGCTGACGGACTGGGAGCCCTGAAGCCAGAGAGAAATGAACAGGAGGTGGAACAGGAGGATTAGACCCAGGCAGGATTAGTGTTGTGGTGCCAGGGCTTATCAAGCACTGCCTCACACGGAGGACAAGGAAGGGCCTGACGGACATCTGGGGACAGCAAATGGCTCCGATCGTAATCGCCCTGCCAGGCTGATGGCTTCTGTCCTAGAGGCTCCCCACAGACCGGGGCTGACCTGCTGAGACACGTCTGCCCGGAGCTCTGTTATCCGGAGCTATCGCTCAGCTCCAAGAATCACCCACCAAAAGGCTCTAAAACCTCTGACATCCCTCTCCTTGCGCTCTGCAAACAAAATCACTCTTGCCCTCAGGTACATCTTTAGCCATCCTCATCGACCGTCATCTCCAAGCCGTGCCTACTCGGATTCCCATTGCTGACACCAAGGCACACTCTGAGTGACTTAAGGGAGGGAGGGGTCACCTGCACCCCAATTTCATGAACCTTGTGGTTTGGTCAAAGGCTCTCTGCATTCTCTCTGAGCCTCCGGCACCTTTGGGGAACCCCAGATGAGTCAGTTAGCCAAGACTCATCACTGCACCACGGGAAGAGGGCAGGACGCTGCTTGCTCTCGCTGTGTGTGAACAGCCCTGGAGGCTGCTAGGCCTGTGGACGGGGCCGCCCCACCTGCTGCGCTGGGCCAGCAGTGAGCGCTGTGGGAGTGACGTGCCTCCAGCTGAACGAACCCAGGACTCAGGATGGGCGGAGCAGCAGAGAGACCATGGCCCTGCTCCCCTGGCCCAGCCTGGCCCATAGAAAGTCCTGAGCAGGGCTGGAGCTAGAAGCAGGCCTCCAGTGGAAGACTGAGAACAGCCCTGGTTCAGGTGATTAAAAGCAGCCAGTTTTACTGTCTGTTCAGTGCTGTAAGAAGTTGCCCCCCACAAACCACGCATTTCTGCCAGCACATGATGGCATAGAACTTCCCAGCCAGTCTCTACAAGCCCGATCTGCAGCCAGACCAGGTTTTTCTACTGCAGCCCCTCCACAGCCAAGGTCAGAGCTGCCACCACCTGCGAGTCCCGCGCCGGACCTCGGGCTCTGACTCAGGGACAACGTCGCAAAGCCCCAGGGGCAGCCCTGAGGTGCTGAGGACAGTTCTCCTCTCCCCAAAGAGGACAGCTGGTGTCCTGCTGAGGGTGGAGCACCAAGGGTGAGACCCACAGGATGGAGCTAGGCTGAGAACAATGGAGGTGGCCCCGGAAGCATCGCTCCGAGACGTGGCCCTGGGAACACGTGCCCCTGCAGTGCTCGCTACCTGCATCCATCTTGTGTGCAGGGTCTGCTCTGCGCTGTTAGAGCCTCTGCAGTCTAGCTGCCTGTCTCCTAGACGACCAGCCTCTCCCATGAAATGCCCGGAGGGAAAAATCTGGTGTTAGATGTCTGCCCACAAGCCATCCGAACTGAGACGATCTCATCTAGGTATGTGTGTGGGTGTGCTCTGTCGCTCAGTCATGTCCGACTCTCCGTGACCCCATGGACTGTAAGCCTGCCAGGCTCCTCTGTCCATGGGATTATTCTCCAGGCAAGAATACTGGAGTGGGCTGCCATTCCCTTTTGGGTACGAAGGGCAAGAAGTTCTTGACTCAGACTCAGGGAGCATCTTATGAAGAGGGCTCCTCTGTGGACTGCATGTGAGCCCATTGTGCAGTCAAGCCAGGTTCTAACAGCTTCCGAGTTGACAGAGCAGAGGCTCGATCAGGAAGCACCATCTGCCTTGAAAGCTTCGTCCTTCATCCTCCGCAGATGCAGCTCCCCTGGCCATTTCCGCTGGGACAGGTGATCGATTGTCCCTGACAAGCATGTGCGCCTGCCCTGCCCAAGGATGACAGCAGGTGTGCCAGGTCCTTCTGCCCTCTAGATTCCCTGCTGCTGCCGTTCAGCAAAACCACTCCCACCTGAAGCAGACAGCGGTGGGGGAGAGTGACGTGGGCCCAGACCCACAGGGGTGTCGGCACCGCACCAGGATGGAAAGCAGGACGAGGAGGAAAGCAGGGCTTGAAAGGTTGCCCGATGCTCCCAGGACACTGGAGGACAGGGGGAAACGGGGACTCCCAGTTCCACCTGGGGTGTTGGGCTTGCCCAGAGGCGAGGACGGAGCCAACCGGAGCTCGGGCTTGAGGGTCTCTGCACTGTCCATTACACACAATTTACATAAAAAGGAAACTCTGATACACGGACGAACCTTGAAAACATCACCCAGGTGAAATAAGCCACACAAAAAACAGGCAAGTACTGTATCAGTCCACCTATAGGAGATTCCCAGACCAGGAGCATTCGTAGAGATGGAAAGTGGAACACAGCCTCCCAGAAACTGGGTGGGAGGATGCAGGCGTGGAGGGGGAAGCAGCGGAGATACTGTTTAATGGGTACAGAGTTTCCCCTGGGATCATGAACAAGTTCTGGAAACAGTACTTTGTGAATGTATTCAATGTCACTGAACTATACACGTAAAAAGGACTGAAACTGTAAATCTGATGTTATGTCTATTCAACCACAATAAAAAAAAAAATAATTATATTCAAACAGGCGTCCCTGGTGGCTCAGACAGTAAAGAATATCCGAAACAGTCTATTTTAGGAGCTGTGATAAAGTACCTCAAATCAAATCTGTGGGTTGCTATAGCTTATATTTTGAGTGTCCCTCTGAGGTCCCTTGATTGATTTCATGTTCCGTGTGTACATTACTATACATTCTTTTTCTCCTTTTATGGCCAAGAAGCTAAGATTAGCCAGTACTGCTTTTTTAACCTGTAAAATACACATTCAGATGGACTAAAATTGTTTAAAAGTGTGTTGATGGCAGCTTTTAAACTGTGACCAAAATCCTAGCAAGTTTTTCTCTCCAAAGGCCTTACATTAAAAAAAAGGCAGGGGTGGGGGGCAGACATTAAAAAATTCATTTTGTCTCAAAAGGTAATTTCTCCTCTACTTACGTTTCAAGTCATTATATTTTAATCAACATCACCACTACATGCATGGTTTCTTCATAAGAAGTCAATACCTTTTCTTGGTGATAATTTATTTATAAAAAAAATCTAAATTTTACTAGAAAATATGAGTGGGAGAAATTTTTACTTTTTCACAGGACTTCAAAATCTTAAAACTCAGTAAAGGCAAAGCAGGAGTACCTTTTACAATATTTTACATTTGCTTCTTGTACACACACACACACACACACACACACACATTTCTCCTCATGGAAATACAGGAAGAAAAAACAATGGATGGAGTGAAAAAAATTGGCAAGAGTGAAGGGAAATGAATCCAGGCCTTACGCCGTAGCCCCACACAGAGCTCCAGCTGACATCACAGACCTTATCCTCGGGGGTCAGAGAGGTCAAGATGGGGACCCTAGTTTCTGATCAGGAAGTTGGGCAAGCCTGATGAGGTGCCAGTACGCCCACGGGTGGGTCATCATGCAGGTATCTGGATCTGATGACAAGTTCCATCGGAGCCAGCGTGATCAGCGTCTCTCCCCTAGCACCTCCACGAGGGAGGGTGGGGTCACTGTTCTCATCTCAGATGCGAGGGGACCTCAGAGAACCTGTGTTGCAGCACCTGCGCCATGTCAGCCCCTGCTGCTCTCTGCGGAGGGCCACCTGGGGGCGCCCATCGCTCTCTGGCTCCAGGTGACCTGGCAGGCCAGGCCTTGTTCCAGAAGACAACATGACAAGGACTGGTGCTCTGCTCCTGACAACTTGGGGCTCGGAGGGACCAGGGGCAATCTGAGTCTGACCAGAGTCACTTTACGCTCACCTCTCATACAAACGGGAAAAGACCGCACTATGCAACGTGCCCAGTGAGCAGACCAGAGCCCCCCTTTGAGGAGTCCCTGGGTCCCACCACACGCACCGCCTTCTGCTGGGGCTCCCACAGCACCTCACTCCCACCTTAGGGACCCTGCAGACCTGGGTCTAGCGTTTTCTGGGTTACTTACTTGTAAGTATAATAGGCACAGAGAGCCTATTATAAGAACAGTCGATCATTTATGGACACCAGGCCCTAGAAATTCATGCCAATCGCCACAAATCCTGAACTCGAGAGGACCACCGCTTTCTAATCAGGGTCTCATGAGGCCGACTTTCTGCTGTGTAAACATCCTTTCTTCCCAGGAGACTGTTTCCACATGGAGATAAACAGAAGCTTCTCTTCCTGCCCCTCAGCGGGGCCTCGGGGGTGCTGGGGGCAGACAGTCTCACGACAGACTGACAAGAACAGAGGACAGATGGGAGAAGGCCCAGTGGCTCTGTCAGAACTCCTCCTGGACTCAGCAACGGGAGACCAGCGAGGCCCGAGGATGGATGGAAGTGCTGAGCTCAGGAAGAGCCCTGAGGACCCGTCATGGTTTCCTCCCGCCTGGAGAAGCAGCAGCCGCATCCACTTCCAGACCGAGAGCCTTATGGATGAAGGCGCTTCTCAGAAGGGTCTGCTCGGTGGCCTGGCAGGCATTGTGCTGAGTTTCAGGGCAATCGGTGGGAACAGTGTAGAGCTGCCTCGAAAAAACTAAGGAGAGAGTTGCCGTGTGACTCAGCAACCCCACTCCTGGGCATTTACCAGACAGAGCTATAACCAAACAGACACATGCAACCCGTATGTTCAGAGCATCGTTGTTCACAAGAGCCAAGACATGGAAGGCACCTCAGTTGTCCACACACTGTGCAATACTACTCAGTCACAAAAGAGGATAAATGATGTCACCTGCAACAACATGTGTGGACCTAGAGATTAGATTCTAAGTGGAGCTGCAAAGGGAAGAGAATTCATATGATATCCCGTATATGTGGATCTAAACCTGGGTTCGATCCCTGGGTTGGGAAGATCCCCTGGAGAAGGGAACAGCTACCCACTCCAATAATTCTGGCCTGGAGAATTCCATGGACTGCATAGTCCGTGGGGTTGCAAAGAGTCGAGCATGACTGAGCGACTTTCACTTAAACTATGACACATATGAACCTATCTATGAAACAAATGCAGACTCACAGACATTGAGAACAGATTTGTGGCAGCCCAGGGAGAGATGGGCTGGGGGAGGGCTGGAGTGGGATAGCAGATGCCAACCATTACAAACAGGACAGATAAACAACAAGGTCCTACTGTATAGCACAGAGAACTATACTCAATATCATGTGATAAGCCAAAAAGGAAACAAATAGGAAAAAGGATATACATATGTATATGTATAATATATATATGTGTAACAATCATTCCACAGTAGAAATTAACACAAGATTGTAAATCAACTACACTTCAACTTAAAACATTTTTTTCCATAAAAAAAAAAAGCACTTCTCATTTGTCTGTGTCATCTGCTACTTAAGTCCCTCCACATCGGCACACTTCCTTCCAAAGTGATCCCAAAGGCAGAATAAAATAACCACTCCAGCCCTCAACACTCTCCCCACCCCTCAGGGCCCTCTCCTCCCACTCCTTTCCCCTCACTATCGGGAATGAGGCTCTGGAGCAAGTATTTCCCCATATTTCAGTGTCTGCAGTAAAAGGGGGAATCTTTGAAAGAAATCTACCATGTGGGTATACTTGGCTGCCCCTCATCTTGCTTCTGAAAGCCCTGAATTGGCTTCCCCAGGTATCAGCACAATTTTCAATAATAGGTTTTTGCTTCCTTTTGCCACTTATGAATGTCTTTCTATTGTCTGATCACAAACACCTGATAATAAGAATGCACAATTCTTTGAGCTGCCAAGTTCTTGAGAGATAAAGTGCCTAATTATGTAATTAGCATAAACAGTTTTCAGGAAAATGTCAACAGCACGAAGTCACCCAGTCGTAGCTCGAGCAAGAGCAAGATCAGACTTATCCATTTATCAAGTCCTACGAGCCTAACAGCTTCCCTGGTGGCTCAGATGGTAAAGAATCTGCCTGCAATGCAGGAGACTCAAGTTCAATCCCTGGGTTGGAAAGATCCCCTGGAGGAGGGCATGGCAACCCACTCCAGTATTCTTGCCTGGGAAATCCCATGGACAGAGGAGCCTGGTGGGCTACAGTCCATGGGGGTCACAAAGAGTCAGACACAACTGAATGGACACAACTAACACTTTCACTTTCTTTTCAGGAGCCTAACTAGCAAGGGAAGGCAGAAATGCCACGCTCATCACAGGTGAGACTCAGCCTGAAAACCACCTTTGATCCCAAATTCTAAGGATTAAAGAAAACCTAGGTGATAGCTCCACAGTGAGCTACAGAAGAAGTTATTTTCACCAAAGTTAGAAAACTAGGAAAGCCTTTTGGTGCTGTTGGGCATAATTCCAGAAGGAAGGAGGGATTAGCAGAGAAGTGCTATCATATAGTCTGTAAGTCACTTCTGAAAATATTTTATATTTCTTGGATAAAAAGCTGATGAACCAGCTTTTTAAAATCTTTAAAATAGTTTAGCCAAATCCATAGTTGAAAACCAGTTATTAGGAAGAATGTCTATATCAAAAGAGCATGCACATTTTATTAAAACCAACAATAAAGTAAGACTATGATAGTATCTAATATAGTACAAACATTTTGCTTAAAAAAAGAACGATGACACTATCAGAGGCCTTTCACTGGAGGACAATATTCCCTTGGGGTACTGTGATGTTTAATAAGGAATATACATTTTGGTCTTCATTGATATTTGCTCTTTCTGGCACAAAGTTCCTAAAACTCTTGGAATTTACTAAGTGATGAGAGCAGTAAGTGTCTTGATATTCATAATAAAACCTGTCAACCACACTTGAGTGTGTTAATAAGGTGACTTTTGGACCCCACCTAAGGTTGGGGGCTGGTTATCATGAGATTAGAGGGTTGGAGCTTCCTGTTCCAATTTAGGCTAGAGATCGAATGAACTGCCGGTGCCCATGATTTAATCATTCACGTAATGAAGCCTTCACAACCCCCAAAAGGATGGGGTTTGGAGAGCTCCAGGTTGGGGAGCCATGGAAATTCAGAGAGGGGGGCCCTGGATGGAGCAGAAAGGCAGGGCCCGTCCCCTGCACCCCGCCTTGGACATCTCTTCCCTGGGCCGCTCCTAAATTCCATCCTTTCTTCTATAATCCAGGGGGTTCAGTGAGTCACTGCAGCAAATTGGTCAAACTAGAGGAAGAGGTCGAAGGGGGGGTTCCATCTACAGCTGGTCCATCAGAAGCACAGGTGACCCCCTGGACTTCTGCAGGGCATCTGAAATGGGGGGAGGGAGGAGCAACAGCGCTGTGGCACTGAGCCCTTACCCAGTGAGACCCCATGCCACCTCCAGGCAGACAGAACTGAGCTAAGTGCTTGGTGGGGAGTGGGAGGGAGAGGGAAAGGGTGATCAACTCGTTGTAATTGGTGCCTGAAAGAGATACTCACAAACCATTTCAAACACGCTAACACCCTCCTTTTTCTGCAAGTGCATCTCCAACATACCTCTGTGTTCATCACAGGTAAGTTTCTGCCCCAGGACATGGGCTAGAACATGCAGCCGTGACCCTTCCTGGCCTGGAGCCACTGTGACCTCCCAGAGCCTCCTCATTGCTTCTGATTAACCCCCAATGGCACCAGCACTTGAACTTCACCTGGACACAGATCTCCTGGCCCCGTGCCTCCTTAAAAGGGGTTTACAGGCTACAGGTCAGCTGTCCTCCTGTCTGGTGCCCCATTACCAGCTTCGAAGGCTCTGCTGCTGGCTCTCTGGCTGACTGTGCCCAGGGCCAGCGCTGTGCCCTCAATGGGAATTAGAACATCAGAGGAGCCTTTGCCCAGCTCCAGGAGACCGGCTGGTGTCAGCTGACTAGGGGCTGGGGACCGGCATCAGGGAGAAGGGCTCCGGGAGGTGCGCTCACTCACTGGATGCATCCTGCAGCATTGGCAACTTTGGGGCTTCAGAGCACTTTTTAAAGCCCAGTGGGGTTCCGGACCACACTCTAGGTGCACCCAGATTTGACACTTGAATTCCAGACAAAGCTGTCCTCTCTTCTTTCACCTTTGATCGCCTCCTTCCTCTGTGGTAAAGTCTCTACATTTTTCTTTTATCCAAAAACTTTGCATCTCTCAATAGTCCTGAAACTCGGAGCAACAGTCTAAAATTCTGAATCCCTTGCCTTTGCTGTTCTCAGTTCTTCTTGGCTGGCGAGGGCTGAAACCGCATGACAAAGGCCTGACCCAGCAAGCCACCTCACACCCTAGAAGGCTCAGGTCCTTATAGAAGAGACCATGGCCCTCTGCGCTGGAGCCCAGGCACCTGCTCCCAGGACTGACCCTCCCTAGCCGCCTGCTGGGTCTGACTCTGAATACAGCCCAATGACAACAGAGGACGATGATCACGCTTGTGTGATGAGTGACATCCTGCTGCCTGAGCCCCATCCGGTCTGCTCCCCACGCTGCTTGCTGTGACTTCACAGGACCATGTTTTCTCAGAGGGGACAGTGTGCCCTTCAGACGGGGCTTGGACACTAAAAATAGTCCTGACCACTCACAAAATAGGGCAGGTCATCCTGGGGGCCCCAGAGAAGTGTCCTGGAATCCTAGGAGGCCGCACTGGCTCTGGGAGAATTTTCTGGGACAGAGCCGGGCCCAGGAAAGCCAAGGAGACGGCTGTGCAATGCCCTTGGAGTGTCCCCACCAGAAGAGAAGCCTTGCGGGGTCATCACACCCTGGTAAAGAATGACAACCTTGAGTACTGTGCGTGTCCCCACTGCCCCAAAACCCTCTGACTGAACTTGAA
Organism: Neotragus moschatus; assembly: GCA_006410615.1. NCBI lineage: Eukaryota > Metazoa > Chordata > Mammalia > Artiodactyla > Bovidae > Neotragus > Neotragus moschatus. Next base: position 5,163,305 of record SJYA01003091.1, on the reverse strand, counting down.
CTTGATGAGGGAGAGCACTGAGGACCAAATGCTTAAACACTGGACCACCAGGGAATTTCCATTATCTGATACTTTAAAGAGGGGTTTGAACTGTTGCTGAAAACCGCCTGGCCACCCTGGGCTCGTCCACGTACAGCTCCGAGTGCTTCCTGCTAGGGTCTCCCGTCTGTGATGCCATCGGCCGCGGCCAAGGGGCCCCGGGGTTTGGCCTCACTGCTTCTGCTGTCAGCCCTGTCCGAGGGCTCCCTGGCTCTGCCGCACCAGCCAGCTCTGCCTTGGCTCTGTTCCACCCCGCTCCCTGCAGAAACAGGTCAGAACAGGCACGGCAGGTGTGGCAGTGGTGCCCAAGTTCACCCTCCACGATCCCTGAGGCTTCTCACAGTCTGGTGCTCCTGCCTCCCCCATGGCGTACTGGGTCTTGTGCTAAGCCTCCCATCTCACCCCTCTTGCAGGGCAGGGGCCAAGAGCAGGGGCCTGGAATAGTCTTTACCCCTAGCGAGGAGGCGCTTGCACCCCGAAGCAGCCCCACCATATTTGAAGAGTGCCTCAACCAATGATCATTTCGAAGACTTCCCTGGTGGTCTAGTGGTTAAGAATCTACTTGTCAAGGGGACATGGGTTCGATCCCTGCTCTGGGAAGATTCCACATGCCATGGAGCAACTAAGTCTGTGTATCGCAACTACTGTGCCTGTAGGAGCCCTCGATCTAGAGACTGCAAGCTGCAACAAGAGAAGCCACTGTAGTGAGAAGCCTGAGCACCGCAACCAGAGAGGCGTCCCTGCTCACTGCAAATAGAGAGAGCCCATGTGCGGTAATGAAGGCCCAGTACAGCCCCAAATAAATTATATTTTTTAAAAAACTTTAAAAAATTTATCATTTCTAGAACTCATCTGTGACAATTCTTTTCAGTAACATTCTGTTGGGTTTAAAAATGGGAAAGCAGCCAGTAAGATTTTTAAACAGTTACGACCGGAAACTTAGAAGCACTGCCTGCATCTGGCATAAAAACTGCACTGCACCTAAACCTGCCCATGTTCTCACTCTTTGTTTAATCTGCTCTTCTGTGTGGTTCTCCCTAAGACAAAGAGCCAGGCCCAGGCCTTTCTTAAACTTTCCTCCAAATAAACCTGGAAGAACAAGTCACAGTTGCTACAGACAACTATAAAAACTTTTTGAAGGTTTTTTCTACTGAGGTTATCAACTGTCAGCTCTTTCCGTTATTATGCAGCTAGTATGTGGAAGCTTAAATATTTTTAAAAAGTTTAATAAAGTCTGTGAAACTATTATTATTCCGTACTTCTTTTTGGCAGTGTCTTTACCATCTGAGCTACCAGGGAAGCCTCAGAATACTGGAGTGGATAGCCTGTCCCTTCTCCAACTTCCAACAAATAGATGATGATTATACAGAGTTATGAAATTTACCTCTTCCTTAAAATAATATTATTTAGCTGTTCTCACTTAAAGCAGTACACGACATTAGATTTTCTCATTCTACAAGCAACCCTGAATCTCTTCTCATGAAAGCAGCCCTCTCTGTTTCTGTCACCAAGACGTCCCAGACTCAAAGCACTGGAGTCCTTACAGCCTCTCCCCTTTTGGTTTTATCCATTCATCATCAGAACTCCTTTCAAGACACCTTCATACACATCACCCCTCATTCCCAGCATCACTACCCTACAAGAGAGCTTCAACCTGTTGTTGCTCAGTCATGTTTGACTCTCTGCAACCCCATGGACTGTAGCCCACCAGGCTCCTCTGTCCATGGGATTTCCCAGGCAAGAATACTGGAATGGGTTGCCATTCCCTTCTCCAGGGTATCGTCCCCATCCAGGGATTGAACCTGTATCTCCCGAGTCTACTGCATGGCAGGCGGGTTCTTAACCTCTGAGCCACCAGGGAAGTCCATCTTCAACACCTGACACCCGGGTTAATGAGACAACTTTCCAGAGATGATATCATCGACTTCACCTGTCCCAACATCAAGTGTCTCCAATTTCACCTAGTCTTCAACATGACAACCAAAAAAGGGCTATTCTTTACCGTGATGCCCCCTCTCAGAAAGCAGCGGCCCCTTTTCGAGCAGCAGCCAACCTCACCTGCTGACCTCCTGTGAACCTCATCCCTAGACTCACACTTCCTGCACTGGATCTGTGGAATTCAGACAATGCGGAAGTCTGCCACCTGTCTCTGACTTGAAGAGCAGCAACAAAATCCACTGAGAACAAAAGCCCTTGTTGTTAGTGTTGACATATGGGAAATGAGTGTCTAAAACAGCTTCCCAGTGAGAAATCCCAGCACAGAATTTAAATGATCTTGTTCTGAAATACCACTAACCTATTCTTGAAGGTCTGGCCAACTTTTGAGCACAACCCAGAACAGTAGTAACGCACAGATAAAATATCATGTTACACTCCTGGGTGGTCACTGATTGGAGATGTTTAATGTCTCCACACACAAAACTTAAAACATTTGCGAATCTAGCGCCTGGTCGAATGCGCTCCTGGAGCGTGCGTCTGACAGAACACACACAAGCTATGTCCAAACATGTTCAAAATTCCTTATAAACATTCAAGTCAAAGCACAAAGTCAGCGGCAGCGTGAGCCTTACAAATCTCTTCTGCACAAATATTATCTTCTCAACAGAATCCAGACACACACAATTCCAGTGCTGAAGGGGTGTGCGTGGAGCATAAACAGGCACAGTCACGTGTCCACATACACTTGCTCTGCTTTGGATCCAGTGCGCAGAAGCCTGCGCATCCTTCCCCACCTGGAGGCCGTGGAGGTACCCTGGTGGTGCGCTTGCGCAGTGAGCGCTGTGCTGCGGCGCCCTTGCCTTCCCTAGTAACTCTCTCCAGATGCCCGTCCAATAAACACATCGACATACAAACAGAAGGCAGCTCTGCAGGCCTCGACCCCAGCAAAGCCAAACGTGCTCATCTTGTGACTTCCTGAAATAAATTAAGTTCTACTGGCAAGTAGCTCACTGTAATGAAGAAAAAGCACTCTAATAAACCAAGAACTGCCTCCAGCCAGATGGATAATCTGATTATAATTGCAATGCATTCAAAAAGCACATCAATAATCTGGCTACAGCTCCTCCCACGCTGAGAAAAAGTTTTCTCAGGCCTATAGCAGAGCAGTGACCCTCTGGACGCATGCATTCCGGGCCCAGGTTTGCAACTCCAAGGAAGAGCTGGTCCATTCTGCAGTCCCTCTCTGCTCTTCACCCGATTGACAGGAAGATAGAAACTTCCTTCCTGGCACAGCCAGCCTGGCAGCAGCACACACACACACACACACACCAACCTTTGCGTGCCCAGCCCCCTTAGAGCAGCAGGTGGGGCCCCGCCCCTGGGGCTGGGCTCCATCCAGGCTGGACTGGCCTTGGCAGTCACACACACAGCCAACCAGCTGACAGCTTTTAATATTCCTGCAGAGTAATAGCATCAAATTCAAAATATAATCTTATGTTAGCCCAGACCTTCCCTTGGAGCAAAGCTTTAGCTCATTTAACTGTCAGGACAAACTTAGGTACAAGTGTATTTTACAACTGTACCTGCTTAAGTCCTAATAGTTAAGAAACCTGCCGAGATGCAGGGTTAGGAAGTTACAGGGAAGGATGGCTGACTTCAGCTCCCTGGCACTGAGGGCCAAGGCCCGGTGCCACCACCAGTGGGAGGTACTATTCCCGCGGGTTTTAGCAGGTGGCACATCCTTTTTTGAGCTCAGACCCGTCACCACCACACCTGCCTTGGTCCAGGCTGTTGTTTCCGGTTTAGATTGTTGCAGCAGCCTCCAAACTGACCTGTCTCTTCTGGCTTCACTCGCCTGCCAGTCATCTCCCAAAGATGCAATTCTGATCATGTCATTCCCCTTTTAAATCCCTCCTGGGGTGTGCCACTGCCTTCCGAACAACATCCAACATGCTGAACCCAGACACAGGATTCATGTGGTCTGCCCTTGGCCAGCTGAATTCAACCACGCCATGCCGTGCTTGGAGCAGTCATACTGCATGGCCTGGGGTCCCACCAGGCAGTCTGACCCCTTCGTTCACTCAGTGCGTCCTGCTCTGAAACAGTTCCACTACTGCCCAGGCCTGAAGCCCGGCAGCTGCAGCCCTGAGCAGCTGTGGTTCTCTAATTGCTTTTCGATGCCTTCATGGCATGAATTTGGGGACATTGCACAGGGAAGGAAGCCTCAGAAATACAAAATGCTGCAGGGTAGTAAAACACCCCACCTTTCACTGCTGCCAAAGAAGGTAAATGGCCAACTGTCTCCTGAGGTCACCCGAGGCGAGCCCAGGGCCTCCATTTATAACAGGACTAAAAGTAGAGATGAGGCCTGATACGGCGAGGGTGGTGTCATGCGCTGGTGGTGCCAGCAGAGGACAGTGCCCTTGTCCTTGTGCAGAAGAAAGAGCTTTGGAAGGACGGACCCTGAAAGGCAGCCTGACCACCTATGACCTCGGGCTGTAAGACGAAAGGAATGGTGTCTCCAGATTACAGACGACATGGCTCCTTCACCAACGGAGAGCCCAGTGATTCCACCCAGAAGAGACAAGTGGCTGACCCTGATCTAATGTCAAAGGAACTTCTGAAGAATCTGAATGTATCAATTTCCACAGTTCTAACAGAAATTCATGTTATACATATTATTGATATACATATATATCTTATATGTATGGTATATATCTCATACCCTAGCATCTGAAAATATGAATCAGTGCTGAAAATATGAATTTTTCTGTAGCTCTGCATTTTCATTCATTCTCAGTTACAAGCTGCCATCAATTTATACCTTATTTTAGTTTAGTAAAATAAGAAAACTTCTTTTAGTTTTCTTCCTCTTGGTTATAGATATCTGGTTTCGTTAAGGTTGTTGAAATTTTTGCCTATTTTCTCCAAATGGGAGTTTACCTTGCTCATGTATTTGTACCAAAGTCAAAATATTTCATTCACTGTTAATAAAAAGCAGAAACATGGGGAATTTTAAGGGCCTTGAGTAGAAATGTTTATAGTTTAAAATAATTATTTTTATCAACTTTGTATGTGGGAGCCAACAGCTAGTCTAGTGGTAATATAGGAAGGTCCAGCATTCTCAGTTGGGGAGGGAGGGGAGCTCTGAGCTGCCTGCCTGGGGATGTGGGTGCCAGGGGCCCTCACCTTCAATGTAAGTGGTCTCGGCTTTAGTTTGCACAGATATTTGTTCATTTATTCAGTCTTTTGAGTTCTACTGTATATTAAATAAATTCCACTGTGACAGAGATAAAAATACATAAGACAGTGCCTGCCTTCAAGGAGCTTAGGGTCCAGCAGATATGTTGAGACCCGCACCCAAATGAAATGGAGAGGGGGTAGAGAGCAAGTGATGCGTGCTGGAGCTCCAGGGTGGGGCACTCACTTCCAGTTGGCCCTTCTGGGATCTGGGAGCCTCTGCTCTAGGGCCTGGAGGGGGACAGGGCTCTGCAGGGGAACAGACCATGGAGCTCCAGCCCAGGGGCAGGAGCAGAAGGGTGTGTGGCATGTAGCCTGTCCCCATCCCAAGCCTCAGGTGGAAGACAAGGGTGGAAGGGGCTTGGGCCAAGGGGGCCCCGAGGCTGGGCTATGGGGTTTCCTTCATCCATGGGAAAGTCAGTCCCCAGTGACTGTTGGGCCTAAGAGGCTGTGCAGAGCTACTTGGAGGGTGGGGCCACAGTGGAGGGGGCGGGGCCAAGACAGGGGTAGGGCGGGCCCCTGCAAGAGCTGGGCCTGTGAGAGGCTTGGAGGCTAGAGCTGAAATGGTAGGACCCAAGGACTCTGTGGTGGAGGAATAGAGGGTGGTTCTGAGGGTCTGGCTTTGGGAACTGAAGATCACTGGACCCACCACGACAGAAGTGAGGAAGGGGAGCTGGGTGACGTCCAGTCTGCTCTCCTAACCCCCATGGGAGGCCTCTCTTGGGGCACCCCAGCATAGGGGACCCAGGAGAAGCATTGAGGACAGACCTGGGGCCCAGGCAGCGCTGCTCACCCTACCCCTCCACTTTAAGAAAAGTACCATAAAATGAACTACCAAGAAAAGAAACAGACACACAGGCCCACTGACTCTGCCTGTGGATGTCACGTTCCTGCAAGGGTTTCACAGGGCTTTCCTCCTATCTCTGCAGGCGCCCAGTGCTGCGGGGTGAACAGTGTCCTGGCGAAGATCTGTTCAATCCTAGCCTGCAGGACCTACGCACTGCCTTACTTGGAAATGAGGTCTTCATAGATGTCACCAAGGTAAGATGTGGTCACCTGGAGGAGGGTGGGCCCTAATCCACAGCGAGTGGGAGACAGTATGTGAGGGATGTGTGCACACACAAGGGAAAATGTCTGTNATCTGTTCAATCCTAGCCTGCAGGACCTACGCACTGCCTTACTTGGAAATGAGGTCTTCATAGATGTCACCAAGGTAAGATGTGGTCACCTGGAGGAGGGTGGGCCCTAATCCACAGCGAGTGGGAGACAGTATGTGAGGGATGTGTGCACACACAAGGGAAAATGTCTGTGAAGATGGAGGCAGAGATTCCAGCTGCAGCTGGGGGGCCCAGAAACAGCAGAAAGGCACAGAGGCCTGGGGCCCCGCAGAGCCTGCAGAGATGGCTTGGCCCTGAAACACCTTGATCCTAGACTCCAGAACTGCAAGAGAATCAACTTCTGGCTTTTAAGCCAGCACTCAGTTTGTGCCGCTTTGTGACGGACCTGGGGACCAGGTCCCCTTCCCTAGGGACCTGCCAGGGAAGGCCTCGGGTTGTGGACCTGGTCACTCCAGACAGCTGACCACCTTCTCTGATTTCTGCTGGGAGGAGCCAGCCCTTCGCAGGACACGTGGGAAGAAGGACCCCTGTGACTATCACCGGGCCCCAGGCAACAAGGCCCAGTTGACAGAAGAGAACCTGCAGGTCCAGATTCCCAAGCTAAATCTTCAACTGGCTCCCAGTCCATTCAGCTGCTGTAGTTTCCTCTGAGAACAGAAAACCCCCTTTCTTTCATTTACAGTCAATGGAACCTGGCATTTTAAGTCTCTTAAGTACAGTGTTATCCCATGGGAAATCCAGAGCAGTCAGCCCAGTTAAAAGAAAAAAACCCATTGTAGGCACACCTGATCCTCAGGTATTTATTCATTATGGCCAGACATAATGAGAGAATTACTTGTTTAATCATCCGGCATCAACAACCCACACCCATCACTTCTGGGGCTCGGGGCTCAGCCACAGTGAGGACTCAGCTCTCTGGGGGGTTAGCAATGGTAGCGGCAGAGGGGTGGGAGTGGATAGCAGGGTCTGTAGTCCCTAACAGACCTCAGGAGAGAGGCCTCCTCCTAAGAAGGAAGACCACCGACTTACCCCCAACCTTATTTTACTCCAAAGAGGACAAGGAACCATATAGGAGGGCACCCACTTTAGCATCTCCAGGGTTCCGTGGGTTAGAACTGCATGGGACGCTTCCCCCGCCCTCACCTACAATCACTTTCCCCACCCCACCCCCACCCAGGATAACAACACTGATCACAGCAGTGATAGCACTGGCTGTGTCCTAGGCAACTGGACATGCCTCCCAAGTCCTCACAATCACCTGCCCAGGTAGAGGGGTAGGCCTGGTTAAAAAGAAAACGCTGGCTCCCTGGAAGTATCGTCTCTAGGGAGGACATGAGGGGAGCAGGTCGAGAAGACCCTGCCGGGTGGGAACACTGCACCATCCGCCCTCCATCCATGTGCAGTGTGCTGCCCCCTTACATCCACCTCATGTCATCTGTGATAAACCTGTCCGTCAACCCTCTTCACGTCTTCAGAACATGGACATGTAAGAGTATATCACACAAGATCAGGTTCTAGGTCCCACCCTGAGAGGGCGGCCAGGCAGCAGTGAGCAGAGCTGAAGACACGTGACTGACAGAAGGCTGTGCTAATGTGCTGCGGCAGCCCACCAGCAGGGGAGGCGGTCTCTCTCTCTCTCTCTGTCTCTGTCTCTCTCTCAGGATTCACCTGTCAGAACGGAGGAAGGAGGGTACCATTTGCAGAAGCTCCCTGATCATCGGCTCACACTTCCAGCACCTGCTCTAAGAATTGATTCCTCAGGTCATCTCTGTGGGGAAATGCACAAAGCTCCACTCACAGCCCACCTCACAGATAACCCTATTTGGATCAAGAACCTAACCCTGAAAGTTGGTAAACCTATAAAAAATTATAGGAAAATGTGTTCATGACCCGGGGGCCATAAAATAAAAGACTGATAAATTTAACCATGTTAAAACTTAAAACTTTTGGTCATCAAAAGATATTACTCCCAAAAATGAGAAAGATACATCACAAACCAGAAGATGACACTTAACAGCATTTGCAAGTTAAAACCATAAGGACCCATCATTTTGTTTGGCAGACTGGCAAAAATTCAAAGTCTGATCATTCAACAGTTGGCACAAACATGACATCAGTGAAATTTTCAAAAATTGCTGGTTACCTATAAGCTGTTACAACTACTTTGATAAACCATTTGGCATTTCTTAGTAAAATGGAACATATGCAAATGACTTAAATAGACACTTGTCCAAAGGAGATACAAAGATGACCATTAGACATATGAAAATATGCTCAACATCACTAGTCATTAAGGAAATGCAGGTCAAAACCATCCTGAGGGAGGTAGGAGGGAAGCTCAAGGAGGAGGGGACATATGTATACCTACGGCTGATTCATGTTGATGTACGGTAGAAACCAGCACAACAATCTAAAGCAATTATCCTCCAACTGAAAATTTTAAAAACAAACCACAAGATACCTTTTTGCATCCATTTGAATGAATGCCATGAAAAACCTAGAAAGTAACATGTTGGTGAGGATGTGGATAAACAAACCCCTTGNGGAGGGGACATATGTATACCTACGGCTGATTCATGTTGATGTACGGTAGAAACCAGCACAACAATCTAAAGCAATTATCCTCCAACTGAAAATTTTAAAAACAAACCACAAGATACCTTTTTGCATCCATTTGAATGAATGCCATGAAAAACCTAGAAAGTAACATGTTGGTGAGGATGTGGATAAACAAACCCCTTGTGCATGGTTGATGGGAAGTGAGAGTGCAGCCACTGTGCAAAAGAAAGGAGGTTTCTCAAAACATTAAAAAGCAGAGTTGCCATCTGATCCAGCAATTCCACCTCTGGGTATACACCCTAAAAGAACTGAAAGTGGGACCCAAAGAGGTATTTGTACACCTGTGTTCACAGCGGTGTTATCCACAAGAGCTAAGAAGTTAAAGCAAACCAAGGGTCTGACGGATTAATGGGTGAACCGAATGTGGTTAATACACACTGGAATATCACTCAGCTTTAAAACAGAAATTTCAACACACGCTATAACATGCATGAACCTCGAGGACATAATGCTAAGAGAAATAAGCCAGGCAGGAAAGGGCAGATACTGTATGATTTCACTTATATGAGGAACCCAGAGTAGTCAAATTCATAAACACAGAAAGCAGAATGGTTGCTGCCAGGGGCTGGAAGGAGGGAGAATAAGAGATTACAGTTTAATGGGTACTGAGCTTCAGTTTCGTAAGATGAAAACATGCTCTGGAGATGGATGGTGGTGATGGCAGCAAGACAATGTGAATGAAATTGCCGCCACTAAACTGGACACCGAACAATGGTCAAAGTGGGAAATTTTATGTGATGCACATTTTACAATTTAAAAAACAAATTAAACATATGCACACCCTGTAGCCCAGCATACCTTTTAGGAATATGTGCTGAAGAAGTTATGGCACACGGGAACCAGGCGTACTTTTATAACATGGTTACACAATAACCAGAAACATGGTTTTATAATAAGAAGCAGCAACCAAACAACCCAGAAAACAAGAGAGGAGATCCAGACAGTGCCCATAATGGAGAACAGTGCCCATGAATAAACTAGGCGACCTGCATCAGCACAGTTCAGTTCAGTTGCTCGTTGTGTCCGACTCTTTGTGACCTCATGGACTGCAGCATGCCAGGCTTCCCTGTCCATCACCAACTCCTGGAGCCTACTCAAACTCACGTCCATCAAGTCAGTGATGCCTTCCAACAATCTTATCCTCTGTTGTCCCCTTCTCCTCCTGCCTTCAATCTTTTCCAGCATCAGGGTTTTGATGACCCTGAATTTAACCATGAATAAACTACAGCGAACCAGCATCAGCACAGACGAATATCAAAAATGTACCTTTGAGCAATACGATACGTCACAGAAGAACATCTAGAGTATGACTCCATCTCACTGCTTATTCAAAAGTAAGCAAAACTAAACAGTATTCTTCTTTGGGACACACACACAATTAGAAAACTATACAGGAAGGCAAGAAAAAATGAACAGAAATCACAATAATGCTGACTTGAGGGTGAGAGACTGTCATACATGGATTTTCAAACCAACTGCTAACATTCTGCTGCCTAAGATGGGTATTTTTTAACTTTTCTTCTTTAAGTTATACATATATATATATATATACACACACACACACATATATATAGATATTTTAAAAACATTATTTTTGTATATAATATAGTTTGTATCTTTTTTTTTAAATAGCTTTAGGGTTTCCCTGGTGGCTCAGTGGTAAAGCCTCTGTCAGCCAATTCAGGAGATGTGGGTCTGCTCCCTGATCAAAGATCCCACATGCCAAGAAGGAGCTAAGCCCGTGTGCCATGACTGTTGGGCCTGTGCCCTAGAGCCCATGTTCCACAACTAGAGAGGCCCACGCACTACAACTAGAGGATAGCCCCCACACACCACAGCTAGAGAAAAAGCCTGAGTAGCCCGAAGCTTTATGAAGAATAAAAAGAACAGAAAACAAGATGGGAGGGCCCAAGTCTCGACAACGGGCTGCTGCAACCTTTCCCAGAACCTGACAGATATCGCCCTAGGGTCCAAATGGGACATACACACTTCCAAGCCTGGGTTGGGAAGACCCCCTGGAGAAGGGCACGGCAACCCACTCCAGTATTCTTGCCTGGAGAATCCCATGGACAGAAGAGCCTGGCGGGACACAGTCCACGGGGTTGCAAAGAGTAGGACACGACTGAGTGACTAACACACACAAGCTTCCTTATTAAAGGGAAAACCAGAACAGACAGAAGGAACGTGCCAAAGACAAAAAGAAAGTGAGGAGATTCAGTCCTAAGCAGCAGGGGGCAGAGAGAGGAATGGGCACAAGCTGAAGTTTCTGTCTTAGAACTGCCATGTACATTTTCTGATCTGTTTGGACTGAGTGATTTCAAAATAACTAAATAAATAAATCATGCTCCGAGGGGATGAGAAAAACATGGTGCCCCTTGGGGAAGACAAGGAGTCATAAAATTTAAAAGGCTCGAAACTACCGATGACGCTGCAGCCTTCCTTCAGAAGGGAACTTCTGGAAAATGCATTACTGCTCCCGTCACTGGAGGAAGATGTGAGTGGGCAGAAGGAAGGAGGGACAGGAAGCCGGAGGTCTGTCAGGGAGCCACACCCACCCAGCAGGCAGGAGGAAGGGCAGGGATGGGCCCTCCGACTGCTGTGGAGTGAGAGCCTCAGCTCTGTCACTTACGGGTGCCTGACACAGGGCAGGCTCCTAATAGATGCTACGCCCCAAGTCTCAACTTCCCAACTATGCAGTTGCAAGGAGGAGTGAATGAGCTCTCGTCTCACTAGCTCTAAAACTGCTTCCCTGCTGTGGAAGGCAGAACAATTCCCTCCTCCCCCAGATACTCACTTCCTCGAGCCATGGAAACCATGAGAGCGTGATGTCATATAGGTGTGCGCTCAGTTGCCGTTGTGGCCGACTCTTTGCAATGCCATGGACTGTAGCCCACCGGCTCCTCTGTCCATGGGATTCTCCAGGCAAGAATGCTGGAGTGGGTTCCCATTTCCTGACCCAAGGACTGAACCTGTATCTCCTGTGTCTCTTCCTTTGGCAGGCAGATACTTTACCACTGAGCCACCTGGGAAGCCCCCTTCAGGGCAGACTGAGTTTTTGAATCTAGGGAGAATGCCTTACACACCCATGGGCACCCATGCTTTTATTGAATGACTGATTAAAAAAATATTGTTATTCCCTTTGAGTGTAGTAGTGAAAAAAGAGAAATAAAAGCAGCACAATGCCACATACCACACGGTGGTTACAGTTGCTAATCAGCTGACCTTGAAACAGGAGGACTCTCCTGAGTTTTCCTGGTGGTCTCCATGTAATTGGGNAAAAAATATTGTTATTCCCTTTGAGTGTAGTAGTGAAAAAAGAGAAATAAAAGCAGCATAATGCCATATACCACACGGTGGTTACAGTTGCTAATCAGCTGACCTTGAAACAGGAGGACTCTCCTGAGTTTTCCTGGTGGTCTCCATGTAATTGGGGTCCTTGGGGATGGAAGTGGGAGGCAGGAGAGAGAATCCTGCCACTGCTGGATTTGAAGATGGAGGGAGAGGACTTGAACCCAGAAATGAGGATGTGTTTGGGGGTGCTGGAAAGTGCAAGGAAGTGGATTCTTCCCTTAGAGCTCCCCAAAAGAAACAGAGTCCTGTAAAACCTTCATCATAGCCAGTGAGGCCCAGCTCAGCCTTCTGAACCACTCACCGTGCTATGAGATAATAAATCTGCCAGTTGGAACTGAACCCAAACTGCACTGGGGAGGGAGAGCCAGGGAAAAAAGAGAGAAAGAGAAATTATTCTAAAACACTAACAAACCAGTAATGTAACATGTGATTACCACTTCATTTACAAAAGCTATCTATTTGCACACAGCTTCCCTGATGGCTCAATGTAGGAGACGTGGGTTCGATCCCTAGGTTGGGNAACTGCACTGGGGAGGGAGAGCCAGGGAAAAAAGAGAGAAAGAGAAATTATTCTAAAACACTAACAAACCAGTAATGTAACATGTGATTACCACTTCATTTACAAAAGCTATCTATTTGCACACAGCTTCCCTGATGGCTCAATGTAGGAGACGTGGGTTCGATCCCTAGGTTGGGACTGCTACTGCTAAGTCACGTCAGTCGTGTCCGACTCTGTGCGACCCCATAGACGGCAGCCCAACAGGCTCCTCTATCCCTGGGATTCTCCAGGCAAGAATACTGGAGTGGGTTGTCATTTCCTTCTCCAATGCATGAAAGTGAAAAGTGAAAGGGAAGTCGCTCAGTCATGTCTGACTCCTAGTGACCCCATAGACTGCAGCCTACCAGGCTCCTCCATCCATGGGATTTTCCAGGCAAGAGTACTGGAGTGGGGTGCCATTGCCTTCTCCGCCCTAGGTTGGGAAGATCCCTGGAAAAGGAAATGGCAGCCTGCTCCAGTATTCCTGCCTGGAGAATCCCATGGACAAAGGAGCCTGGCCACAAAGAATCAAACATGACTAAGCAACTAAACAACAGGAACAACAAGCTTTACTAACCTGCGAGAACATTCTACACTAAAGAACAGTAAAAGATTTATTGTCAAGGTTGAAACAGATTCCCTGGCCTGTCCACACCCTGGGCCTGTCCACCTCTGACTCCAAAAGAAGTTTTTCCCCAATACTTAAAGTGACTCATGCAAGGAATTCCAGTAGTTAAAACTAAGCTTTCGCTGCAGANACTAACCTGCGAGAACATTCTACACTAAAGAATAGTAAAAGATTTATTGTCAAGGTTGAAACAGATTCCCTGGCCTGTCCACACCCTGGGCCTGTCCACCTCTGACTCCAAAAGAAGTTTTTCCCCAATACTTAAAGTGACTCATGCAAGGAATTCCAGTAGTTAAAACTAAGCTTTCACTGCAGACAGCAAGGGTTTGATCCCTGGTTGGGGAATTAAAATCCCAAGAGCTGTGTGGCCAAAAAAAATTAAGAAGAAAAAAAAAAAAGTAAGTCATGCAAATCCCCCCAAATGGTTTTAAATCAAGAAGGCAAGGTAGCTTTAATTAAGATAAACAGAAAAATAATACAAACAACTTCTCTCACCAGCCCAAGGCCAAGTCTGAGGCACACAGGTGAGTGAGTAGCATCCACACCTGGAAAACCTGTGGCATCACAGTGGTATACCTGTTCCCTGTAGAGTCCAGGTCCATGGGCTTTGTTAAGGGAAATTGTGTGAAGTATGGACACCTTCAGTTTGTGATTACCTGCTCTACATTTTCCATTTGCCTTAAAATACTCAACAGAGAGGAAGGAAGAGCAGGAATACCACAGAGGGGAAGGTTAAAGAGAGTGGCAAAATGCGGATAAAGGCTGTGAAGGTTCATTATCTCATCCCCACAAATGCTCAAAACTTTCCATAATTTAAAAAATGCTGTCATCGGGTGTGCTCCCCACCCGCCAGCATACTCCCATCAAACTGGGCCTACCAGTCCTGCTGGGAGGCAGTTTTCTACTCCTGGAGACCCTGGGCTTGGTCCAGCAGCAGGGTCTTCTTCTTGGAGAAAACAGAAGCTGCAGACCCCGCCTCCACCCCAGGGGAAAGCCGGACAGGGCGATGCAAACAGCTTGAAGCAGGAACAAGGGGGCCTTATCAGCTTCCCCAGCCCTGAGCTTCCCCAGAGAGCTTGACCCGACCCAGGACACAAGCCTGGCTCCCAGCAACTCCAGTTAACTTGTTTCAAGAGCCATTTAACTTCCCATTAACCTGATGGGATGAGCACAGAGAAATGAACTCCCAGCAGCAAGTGCCGGGCAATTTACCGCATCCATTAACTGATGCATGGTTCCGACTGTGGGGCCGGGAGTAAATCACGTTTGCTTACGCCCCCTGCGCCCTTCCTGGCTCCTGTGTGCCCTGGGCCGTCTCTGGGTTCTCTCTAGCTGTTACTCCCCTGACCTTTCCCATCCTGCAGTCTTGTCTCAGTTGTGCCGTGCGCTGTCACTACCCATCTGATTTTTGCAGCCCTGACCAAGGTTTCACAGCAAAAACACCACAACCCTGCAAACTTCCACTCACTCCACTTTGAAATGTTTACCAAAAAAGGTTACAGGCTTTCATCTCCTTGGGCTTGGAGGCACCTGGCCCATGCGAGTGATGAGACAGTTCACCTCACAGGAGCTAAAAGGTGCAAATTAACCCAATGAAGCACTACCTCAAAATGGCCATTACTGTGTTTTTCAAGGATTTCTCATACTTGGGTAGGTTTCTGCTTCCCTGAATGCAGTAAAAGGTCCGAAGATCGGACTTTGTTAACAGAAGAACAAGCCAGATGAACGTACGTGAAAGCAATATACAACCATTTCTTTACTAACCAATTACTATGACATATTGGTCTCCAAACCTGTTCAGCAGAGCAGGCTGTGGGAGATACTGAGATGCTTTCCGAGGAGAGGGCTGTTTTTATAACCCAGAGACAAGCAGTGTTACTTTCTCCTCTTTACACTCACAGACATCAGGGGGATCTGTCCAGCACATCCACACACGCACAGCCCTCTCAGACCAGAGACGTGTGATCAGGCCTCACGAAGCTGATACTCTGCCTCCCTTGTGAATTACCCTGACCTCTGACAAATGCCGGGATTCCCTGGTGGCTCAGATGGTCAGGAGTCTGCCTGCAATCTGGGAGACCCAGGTTCGATCCCTGTGTCAGGAAGATCCCCTAGAGAAGGAAATGGCAACCCACTCCAGTATTCTTGCCTGGAAAATCCCATGGATGGAGGGGCCTGGCAGGCTGCAGTCCATCGAGTTGTAAAGAGTCGGACATGACTGAAGTGACTTCACTTCACAGACAAATGCTGGGCTTTCCAAGTGGCACTAGTAGTAAAGAGCCTGCCTCCCAGTGCAGGAGATGTAAGAGGTGTAGGTTCAATTCCTGGATCAGGAAGATCCTCTGAAGGAGGGCATGGCAGCCCACTCTAGTATTCTGGCCTGAAGAATCCCACAGACAGGGGAGCCAGGTGGCCTACAGTCCATGGGGCTTCAAAGAGTCAGATACGACTAAAGTGACTAAGTGCGCATGCCCTGACCGATGCTAGCGTGCATCTCTGGAACGTTCATCCTTTATAACGAGGGGGAAAGCATCTCGGGTATCGTGGGATCTCTTACAAACACCACAGATGCACACAAGAATTTCTACAGGAAGGCACATTCATGCTCCTGGCAGACAGCTCTTGGTTACCACCTCTCCCCCACTGTGCACACCCTCCAGTCCTGCCAGAGGGCCTGCTTCCTAGGGGAGCAGCCCCCAGCCTGCTCCTTTTCTGTTGCTCCATCACTCAGCTCCCACATTTCAGGGATTTGGGGGGATGAGCATGATATGTGCTGGAACCCACCAGTTCTAGGCTTCTGTGCTGTCTTCCACGAGTTAGCTGGATGCTCCCTCCAACATAGCACCTGCTGCTGAGGTCTTCATCTGATTTCTCACTCAACTGAGCCTGCTTTATGGATGTGCTGTAGCAATGACCGAGCCATGCAAGGTGGAAATTGGCCAAGAAGGGCTCGGTGAGCCTGACTCCTGGCTCTCAAAGCATACATGCGCATGGGCTGGGTCAGTCCAACCTAACTTGAAAAGGCAGAATTGTGTCCTGAGTGTTGGGGTGGGGGGGAGGAGAGGGGAGAGTGGGCAGGCTCACAAGAGATAGCTCTAGTTCCCATTTCGAAAACAAACAACATCCCATGCCTTCAGTTTCAGTTTAGTTGCTCAGTCCTGTCCGACTCTTTGCGACCCTATGGACTGCAGCATGCCAGGCCTGCCTGTCCATCACCAATTCCCAGAGTCCACCCAAACTCATGTCCGTTGAGTCAGTGATGCCATCCAACCATCTCATCCTCTGCCATCCCCTTCCCTGTGTGCCCTCAATCTTTCCCAGCATCAAGGTCTTTTCAAATGAATCAGCTCTTCGCATCAGGTGGCCAAAGTACTGGAGTTTCAGCTTCAACATCATTCCTTCCAATGAACACCCAGGACTGATCTCCTTTAGGATAGATTGGTTGGATCTCCTTGAAGTCCAAGGGACTCTCAAGAGTCTTCCCCAACACCACAATTTAAAAGCACCCATGCCTTCATTCTCTGCCAAAGGTCAGTGAGACTTCCAGAATCTCCCCCAAGGTGGTTTTCTAGTTATTTGTGCTTATTGGCCAACAAGTCTCAAAATATTAAAGACTAACTACCTCAAAAACCATGCTACCAACCCAGAGAGCTTCATATTACAAGTATCTGTAGTGCTGGGAAAACTAGACAGCTACACATAAAAGAATGAAATTAGAACACTCCGTAAACACTACATACAAAAATAAACTCAGGCTAGATTAAAGACCTAAATGTAAGACTGGACACTATAAAGCTTCTAGAGGAAAACATAGGCAGAACACACTGACGTAAATCTCAGCAATAGCTTTTCGGATCTGCCTCCCAGAGGAAAGGAAATAAAAGCAAAAATAAACAAATGAGACCTAAACTTAAAAGCTTTTGCACATCAAAGGAAACCATGAAGATAATGAAAAGATAACCCTCAGAATGGGCGAAAATATTTGTAAATGATGCAATCAACAAGGGATTAATCCCCAAAATATGCAAACAGTTTATACATATCTATATCAAAAAGCAAAGAATCCAATAAAAAAATGGAGAAAACCTAAATAGACATTTCTCCAAAGAAGACATACAGATGGTCAGCAGGCACAGAAAAAGATGCTCAACATTGCTAATTATTAGAGAAATGCAAGCCCAAACAATAAGGTGCCGCCTCACACTGGTCAGAATGGCCGTATACATAAAAATGCTGGAGAATGTGGAGAGAAGATAACCCTCCAATACAGTGGTGGGAATGTAAACTGGTTCAGCCATTATGGAGGACAGCATGGAGGTTCCTAAAAACAGTAAAAGGAGAGCTACCATATGATCCAGCAATCCCACTCCTGGGCATGTATCTGGAGAAAACCACACTTTAAAAAGACACACACACACACACACCCCTCAGTGTTCACTGCAGCGCTATTTACAACAGTCAAGACGTGGAAGCAATCTGAATGTCCACTGACAGATGGATGGGTTAAAAAGATGTGCTATACTATGGCTGATTCATGAGACTGTATGGCAAAAACCGCCACAATACTGTAGAGCAATTAGCCTCCAATGAAAAAATAGATAAAATAAAATAAAAAACATGCAGGTTAAAAAAAAAAAGATGTGGCATATACAAACAATACAATGGAATATAACTCAGTCATAAAAAAGAATGAAATAATGCCATCTGTAGCAACATGGATACTGAGTGAAGTGTTAGACAAATATCATGTGATATCACTTATATGTGGCATCTTTAAAAACTGGTACAAATGAACTTGATACACAAAACAGAAACAGATACACTGACATAGAAAGTGAAAGTCACTCAGTCATGTCCAGCTCTTTGTGACCTCATAGACTATACAGTCCATGGAATTCTCCAGGCCAGAAGAGCTGTCCCCTTCTCCAAGGATCAAATCCAAGTCTCCCACATTACAGATGGATTCTTTACCATCTGAGCCACCAGGGAAGACCACACAGACACAGAGAACAAACTTATTGTTACCAAAGGGAAAAGAGGGGCAGGGAGGGATAGACTAGAAGGTTTGGATTAGCAGATAGCATACTACTGTATATAAACTAGATAACCAACAAGGACCTACTGTATAGCACAGAAAACTACATTCAATATTTTGTAATAACATATTACAAGGGAAAAGAATCTGAAACATATATAACTGAATCACTGTTCTGTACACCTGAAATTAACACACTGCAAATCAACTATACTTCAATTAAAAGACCAAGCACCTACACAAAATNTCAAACACTGGTGATCAGCTGCTCAACAGGAAGACACTCTGCACAGATGCGTAAATACACATATCACTTGGCACCTTCTCAATGCTGAATAATTTCTGGGAAAAAAATGAAAGTGGCTTCTTTGGCTCATAATCATACCATTCAACACTTGATGGTTCTCACTTGAGCTAGAGAAATGCCAAGAAAGTATACTTGAGAAACAGCCACACCAACCAGTCAGCATCCTCTAAGCATTTCTGTTTCTCTGACTCTTGATTCCTCATTTGAGGATAAAAGTTACCCAAGTCATACAATATCACTAACAACACATACGGCATATAAATTTGACGGACCCCCACATCAAACGTAAATTTTAAAAAGAGAAATATTTGTTATCTATTCCTGTAACACCTTGTGACTCAGATGGTAAAGAATCTGCCTGCAATGTAGGAGACCTGGGTTCTATCCCTGGGCTGAGAAGATCCCCTGGAGAAGGAAATGGCAACCTACTCCAGTATTCTTGCCTGGGAAATCTCATGGACAGAGGAATCTGGCAGGCTACAGTCCATGGGGCCACAGAGAGTCAGACACAACTGAGCAATGAAAACTTTTATACATTTTCATTCCCATAGCACAAACTGGATGCACGTAACTGCCTAGGGGCACTAAAATTATCCAGAAATAGGTGCTCTCACTACATTTGCNGGAATCTGGCAGGCTACAGTCCATGGGGCCACAGAGAGTCAGACACAACTGAGCAATGAAAACTTTTATACATTTTCATTCCCAGAGCACAAACTGGATGCATGTAACTGCCTAGGGGCACTAAAATTATCCAGAAATAGGTGCTCTCACTACATTTGCATTATTTAAGAAAAATGTGAACCGTGTCCATTTCACTGAAATTCACAAACTCCCTTCATCAACAGCAAGTGACAAGCAGAGAGCCACCCTCCAAGTTCTGAAAGACTCCCACGTGCCAGGAAATCTGTGCTGACGGCAGAGGAGGGGCAGGGGTCTCACCTCTCTGGGGGAGTGAGTGTGGCCCGATGCTGATGGCTACTCACAAAGCATGACTGCTTCTCACACACTGCAGTCTGAAAGGCTACCTGAATGCCCACAGGGACACAGGAAACAGGCTGAGAGGAGGCCCCTGATCACAGGGACAACTGATGTGGCACAACCACAGGGAGGGATGGACCCCCGAGCCTGGCCAAAGGTCCATCATCACTGACCCAACAGGTGATCAGATGGCCCACAGTCATTGTCCAAGTACTTGACCTCGAGTGGAGCCACAGGTCTATATGCCCTGCCCTGAGGTATTTATTGACAGTCAGAAATTCCTTGCCAAGGGATTTTAAGACTGTTATAGCTTTTTCTCAAGGAAAAGATAAAGGTGATAAAACCTTCACTCATTCAACAAATATTCAGTGAGTGCTTGACAAGGTTTTTCCAGTGGTCATGTATGGATGTGAGAGTTGGACTGTGAAGAAGGCTGAGCGCTGAAGAATTGATGCTTTTGAACTGTGGTGTTGGAGCAGACTCTTGAGAGTCCCTTGGACTGCAAGGAGATCGGCCCTGGGATTTCTTTGGAGGGACTGATGCTAAAGCTGAAGCTCCAGTCCTTTGGCCACCTCATGCAAAGAGTTGACTCATTGGAAAAGACTCTGATGCTGGGAAGGATTGGGGGCAGGAGGAGAAGGGGACAACAGAGGGTGAGATGGCTGGATGGCATCACGGACTCGATGGACGTTGAGTCTGAGTGAACTCTGGGAGATGGTGATAGACAGGGAGGCCTGGAGTGCTGCGATTCATGGGGTCCCAAAGAGTCAGACATGAGTGAGTGACTGAACTGAACTGAACTGACAAGGGCAAGGACATGCAGACACACATATATATTCAATACATCACAAATGCCATGAAGGGATCCTGCAAGACGCTCAAACTGCTGGTTGGAGGAGTGGACACCCACCAGGAAAGCACTTTCAAGATCTACACGCTCAGTAGTCAGGGCTGTGTGGGCAGAGATCAAGGGAATAGCACCACATCCAGAAAGAGACCCGCACACATATGCTCCCTGATTTCTGACAAAGGTACAAAGTAATTCAATGGAGCAAAGACAGCCTTTCCAAGAAATGGTGCCAGAAAAAAATGGAGGCGCACACACACACACACACAGACACATACACACACACACACCTTGACCTGAGTCTCACACCTTATACGAAAATGAACTCAAAATGGACACCATGGATTAAAATGTAACACTTTCAGAAAAAAAGAAAAAAAAAAAAACACACATGAGGAGAAAATATTCAGAATCTAGGGCTAGGCAAAGAGCTCTGGAATGGATACCATAAAAGGAAATATTTATAAATTGAACTTCATCAAAATTAAAAACACTTGCTCTGGGGAAGACCCTGCTGAAAGGAAGAAAGACAAATGGCACAGTGGGAGAAAATATTTGTTAACCATACAGACAACCAAGGGCTAGTATCTAGAACTCTCGAAACTCAACAGTTTAAAAAAAAGAACAATCACACACACAGTAAAATAACTAAGCAAATCTAATTAGAAAATGGGCAAAAACCATGAAGACACCAAAAAGGACATGAAGATGGGGACCACAACATGAAAAGATACCAATGTCATTAGCCACTAGGGAAATGCACATTAAAACCACCATGATGTATTACCTATGAGAATGGGCGAAATAAAACAGTGGCAATGCCAAGTACTGATGAGGAGGCAGAACAAGGGAGCACTCTGCACCCCTGGTGAGAACTTTAAGTGGTGCAACCGCTTTGGAAAAGAGCAAAACAGCTGGGCATATTCTTTTAAAAAAGAAAAAAAAAAAAAACAACTCCTATATGGCCCAGGAACCAAGCAACTGTATTCATATAGCCCCGAACTGGAAACAACCCAGATGTCCTTCAACTAGCGACTGGTTAAGCCCCATGGTCACCATGGAGGACCCCACAGCTATACAAAGGCACAGACCATGGACACGTACACAGTCTGGGTGATCTTGAGAGACTGATGCTGAGTGAAAAAGCTAATCCTCAGAGGTTACATGCTGTGTGTCTCCATTCATGTCATAGTCTAGAAATGACAAAACTATGGAAACGGGGACCCAGCCGTGGGTGCCAGGAGTGCGTGATGGGGGCAGGGACAGGAGGATAAGTGGGGGTGGTCATGGAGAGAAGTGGGCGTGGTCATAGAGGGAAGTAGGTGTGGTCATAAAAGGTCCAAATGAGGGACCCCAATGGTCAGGAAACCTGAAACCCGTTCTGTAGCTTGACTGAATCAACCTGATACCCTAGTTTTGAGATCATACCAGAGTCTGAACTGGATAAAGGATACCTGGGACCTTGCTGAATTATTTCTTACAAACTGCAGGAGAATCTGCAAGGGCCTCAGGAAAGAGTTCAGAGAAAGGGTGCTAGGAAGGCTTCAAGGAGGAGGTGGCACTTCTGGGAGGATCTTCAAGGCAGGGCCCCATGTCACTAGTAAAGCTGACACTTAGGTACAGCCTGGAGGGATGCAGGGGGAGGAGGCGTGCGCTCTCCCATCAAAGGTGAACTCTGCCCTCTTTCCTATAATTTTCTTAGCAGAGAAGCAGCACAATGGATACTTCCAGAAGCAGAAATTCACTTTATAGAGAATTACGAGTCAGAAAAAGACATGGATGCCCTTCCTCATGGAACCCCTGCTCCTCCAGCAGCTGCCCCAATGGTGCCCAGGCTTGGGGGCTGCACAGAGCTTCCTTCCAGTGCATACCTGGCCACCAGACTCTTCCTTGCACGTACACAGCGCAGGAGGCAGCCAGGTTCCAGCTAAGGTCCAGAGGACAGAGGAGAGCTGCTGGGTCAGGGGCCTGGGTTAGTCCAGCCTGGCTAGGACTGCAGTGAGGAGGTCATTGACCTTCACTTGCCTCACAGAAAACAGGCAATTTAGTTCCCGTCCTGGTTTCCACAAAATATTGCTCCACGGCTGGGCCCAGGGACCAGCACAGCCCCCAGCAGGCCCTCACCCAGCCCTTCCAGCAACAGTGAATCAGCCATTAGCACTATTTATGGTTGTTTAACTACACACACCCCCTGTCTTCCCAGACACTAAAACGGTGCCATTTACAGCTGAAGCCTTCAAAGTGGCTCCTGCCAAAGCTCCTTGTGCCTGCTGCTGCTGCTGCTCACCCTGTAGCCCCTGAACTCTGCATCCCCTGCCTGGGGCCCGTGCCCTTGTTGATGGGGCTCTAGTCCAGTCCCACCTCTGCTCTCGGGTGTGGGCAGGACACAGGAAGATCCCTGTGGAGACACTACGCACACGCACACACATGCACACACACACACATGCCCTAACCCTAACACACACACGCACCCCAGGCTCTTCTCAGGTCTCACATTTGGGAAGAAGACTTAACCAGGCAACCTCACCCACCCTGCTCCTCTCTCTCATCCCATGTCACCGCGTTATTAAGGTAGCAGGCACATAACCGGGGGCACTCAGGACACCAGACTGCTCTCCCTGTCCTGCTCTTCAGCCTGTTTTCTTCTCCCTGAACCGAGCAAAGGACAGCAAGTGCTGCGTGTTCCCTGAGGCGTCCACACAGCCTGCTCCTCCTCCCGCCCACTGCTGACCGGCCAGGGCTGAGGGCTGAGCGAAGCCACAGAAGCCGATGACGACCCAGCCAGGGTCTGGGTGGCACCCTGGCATGAGGACTCTGCCCAGAGATGCTTCACACAGCCTCACCCACGCACATCTTTTCCTTACAAGGGGGACCATGAACTCTGAAACTACAGACAATGCTATTTCATTAAAGCGTAGCATGAGACCAATAAAACCATTTATTATGTTCGTACACCTTTGTTTCCAGACTTTACGGCTGCCTGAGTTTATTATGACACAGAGAAAAGTCCTCACCCACTGGGTGAGAGAAACGAGAAAGACTGTCATAGTCCATTCAGGCTGCTCTGACAAACACCAAAAACGGAGGGAACTAGGAGAACTGATGTTACTTCTTCCAGTTCTGGAGGCTGAGAAATCTAAGATCCAGGTGCTGCCAGATTCGGTTCTGATGGGGACCCACTTTCTGATTCATAAGACAGCCGGGTCCCCGTGTCTTCATATGATGGACAGGAGAGGGCCCCTGGACCAAGCCCCTCTGATGAGGACTCTGATCCTCAGAAAGTGGGTGGGGCTCTGCTCTCATGACCCAGTCACCTCCTGAAGGCTCCACTTCCTCATAGCTTCAGACTGGGGATTAGGATTTAACCCGAGTCTGGGGGTGACACAGACATTCAGCCTATAGCAGACACCCAAGAGAAGACAGTGAGGCGGAGGCAAGAAGTGGAGAAGCTATTGCTAAGGAAAGGTTCTGAGGTCAGCGGGGGTTGGGGAGCCACAGAAACAGGCAGGGATACAAGGGATGAGTCAGGAGACGGAGGACACGTGGGGTCGTTCTGGGGCCCCAGGGCTGCAACCCAGGCGCTTCCGCTGAATCCTGAAGGGTCACATCCTGTTTTGGCAACATAGCACAGGGAGTGATCGTGAGCCCTGCCCCCCAGTAAACAGCTCAGAATGCTGGAGAAAATGTAACCAGCAAACATTTTTGCACAGTTGAACTCACACACACAAAGAAGAAGATTCCCCAGTGTCCACAATGCCCAAGGGATAACCAGAGCATGAGCACAAGGGTGTGTATAAAGGGGGAGGAAGGGAGGCCAAGAGTTACCAGAAATAGGCCAGGGGCATGAGAAGAGGGCTTTGATCAACGCGCCCAAGCAACCCACTGCAGAGACGCACCCTTCCTGAAAGGAAACTAAAAGTCACTCAGGGATGGGGACAGTAAGCTTCTGCTCAAGACACTGGATAGTGGGGGGGAAGGTCTATGCCATATGCAAGTTCAGTGTTCAACCGACACACCCATTTGGTACACAGATCCATAAGGCCAAAATTAAGAGCTGTATTTGGACCAATGATACCACCAAGGCCCCCAAAAAAGATCAACGTTAAAACTCACTAGGAAGACATTTCAACAAACTTTATGGAATTCCCACTCAGAAGGGCTCATAATCTACGTTAAGAGTCACCAGATCTAAACTGAACACTTAGTAACACCAAGAACTCAAGATAAACAGAACAAACTGAAAAAGACTATGACTTTAAAGTGTTTGAAGATTTAAAGCAAGAACTATGTGTATGTGTGTGCTCAGCTGTGTCTGACTCTTTGCGATCCCATGGACTGTAGCCTGTTAGGCTCCTCTATCCATGAAATTTTTCAAGCAAGAATATTGGAGTGGGTTGCTATTTCCTTCTCCAGGGGATTTTTCCCAATCCAGGGATTGAACTCTCGTCTCCCACATCTCCTGCATTGCAGGCAAATTCTTTTCCACTGACCTACCCGGAAAGTGCAAGAACTATGAGATGATGAGAAAAAGATAATATATGAAAAAGATCAAGCGTTTTTAAATTTCGGGAATGTAAACTCACTGAAATGAAAAGTTAGTGGATGAATAAAACTAATTATTATGTAAAGAAGAGAATTAATAATCTGGATAAGAAATGAAGAAATTACCCAGAATGTACCATAGAGAGATAAAAATGCCTTAAAAAAAAAATACAGGTGGGTAAGATGGAGGATGGAGTAAGAATGGCCATCACAGGAAAGTCCCACAAAGACTAATAGGAAGGAATGGGAAAGAAACATGATTCAAAGAGAGTTTCATTATAGAACACAATTCAAAGAGTGAGAATTTTCCAGATTTTATGAAAGCCACACACTCAGACTGACAAAGAATGTTGAGCCAAATAAAAATAAATCGAGATTCATCTGATTCAAACTGCAGAATACCAAACACAAAGAGAATAGTATAAAAGTAACCAGGAAGCAAAGACAGGTTATCTACCAAAATGAGAGTATCTGACAGCAGATCTCTTGATAGCAAGATAGAGTCAAAAGATAATAAAAACATTATCTTCAAAGTGTCAGAATTCTATACCCAATTAAATAGCTTTCAGAATTGAGTATGGAATAAAAGCATATTAGACAACATCGTTTACTGAAAAAGGAATGACTAGAAGATATATTAATAGATCAGTGAGAAGGAAACTGAATTTAGAAGTAAGGAGCAATACTCAAGAAGCAATGATAGCAGGTTGGAAAATGTGCAAATGAATCTAAATAACAGCACAGCACGAGTTATTAGTCAACTTGAGGGGGAGCTGATTTTTAAAAGATGAAACCAGAATGGTACTAGAAACAAAGTATGAAAGATAGGAGTTGACTGGAGTTGAAGCTTTCTAAGACGCTTGTATTATTCAAGAAAAGAATATGGACAGTGATTAGTTTGGGATATTAAGACAAACATGCATGTTAAAAATATAAGCATCATCAAAAGGGTAATATAATGTATGGTTTCCTAACCAAGAGAGAGAACAGGAGAATTGTAAATTTCATTAAAGAGAAATCTATATTAAAAATTAAAAAAAAGATGGTGAGCAGCCTTTCCCTGCACTGCTGCCACTCAAGCCCCTCCCTAGTCTGTCCTGCCCTCCAACCCCTGGGAGCAGCTGGGATGGGGTCCCCTGGGTCTTCCCTACCCCTCCCCCCTTTCTTTCTGCTCACTGTTGTTGCAGCTGGCTGTAATGCTTTTTAATTAAAATGTTTTTAAAAAGAGAAAAAAATAGAAAAAAGAAAAGGCATGGAAGATAGCATAAAATACAATGACAGAAATAAGTTCAAACACATTAATAGCCACAAAAAATATAACTGGATTAAATTCACAAGTTTTGAAAAAAGAGATTCCCAGATTCCAGTTTTTAAAAGGTAGCTATAGTCCATTCACAAAAAATACACCTAAAACATAGTGGTGCAGAACCAATAGACAAGAATCACCAAAAAGTCTATATGAGGTAAATACTAACTAAAAGAAATTTGGCGTGGATGATAAAAGCAGACAAAGTAGGCTTAACAGGAAAAAGCAAGACATTAGAATAAAGAGGTCATTATGAAATGATAAAGGGAACAATTCATTACCAAATAAAGGTTCTAAATCTATGAATTCATATTCAAAATCTATAAAGCAAGGTTTGACAGAATATAAGAAGAAAATTTAAATGTAAAATTATAATGGGTGATTTTAATATATCTTTATCCTAAAGAGATATTTAACAGACAAAACTATAAAGGAGATAGAAAATTTGAACAACACAATTAACACGTGATCTGATACATATTTTTTTCCCAAATTGTGGCAATCTCATAATGGATTTGAACTTACAAATAGCATTAAAAAAAATAGAACTGAAAATACCAGAATATGTCCCATATGGCAAAAAATAAGCATTACTTTGTAAAAACTTTTGATCTGTATATTGAGTGATGATATAAAATGTCCTTTCTGTTTTAAGTATAGTTCAAGTTGGAAAGTCTTCAATCTAATGGATTCAAAGTCTTCATCCCAAAATTAGAGCATACATATTCGTCTCAAGCACCCATAAAACAGTTACAAGGACTTCTCTGGTGGTACAGTAGATAGGAGTCTGCCTACCAAGGTAGGGAACATGGGTTCAATCCCTGATCTGGGAAGATTCAACACACTGCAGAGCAACTAAGCCCGTGTGCCACAGCTACTGAGCCCACCAGCCCAAGAGCCGCTGCTCCACAATAAGAGAAGCCACTGCAATGAGAAGTTTGTGCGCTGCAACAAAGAGCAGCCCCCACTCACTGCAACTAGAGAAAGCCCATGCACCGCAACAAAGACCCAGTGCCACTAAAATAGATTAATTTAAAAACAGAAACAGTTATAAAACCTGATCATTTATTTGGCACAAAGGAGTCTCAGCCAAACCCCGAGAAGAAATATCATGTCCTGAATAGTTATAAAGGATGTCCCACAAGAGCTATCTGACAGCGAGTTGGTTCCCTATTGCTCCATCCACCAACCCTAGTTCCCTTTTATGATCCAAAACTTGCCTCTCTTGAAAGTGCAGATTAACTGGCCAGTTATTATTTGTGTCTAGTGTGCATTTAAGAAATTTTCTGGTAGAAAGACAGTGAAAGCACCTGGGCGATCTTTATGAAGCTGAAAGTCAACTAAGGTTAACTGTTTCAACCTTTTTGAGATATTCCACCAGAGAGAGACTACTAGAAGAAATGTACCCAAAAGGGGAGGGGGTCAAAAAAGTAAGAGTTTTGCACAAGGGAAGGGGTATATGGGAATCTGGGTGTATGGACATGATGTGAACAACACAGGAAGTCAGTGAGCTGGCTGACCAGAAGGGACAGTTCCAGAGGGTTAATCCTGCCAGCCCTCTTTAAGCATCTCATCTTTCCACGGAGAAACTGACACACCTCTAGGAGTTCAAGGCCTAGAGGGCATGTCTCTTTTCATCTTTCTCAACTGCCTTTCAGTTCACTGCAGGGTTTAGTACCTTGGGGTGGGAAAACCGAGATGGACTAGGCAGGAAAGGACCTGCGTCACACTAAAGAGCTAGACAATGGGCCAAGGCGAGTTTGTCTGTCTAAGTCATGTGCAAGCTGTCGGATTGGGGGGATACAGAAGGTAAAACAGGAGAGGGGCAGTTAGAAGTGCTGCATCCCTGAAAGTGGTGACTGGAGTGTCAGTTCTCAAAATATTCATTGGAAAGATGGGTGAAAGGATGGATAGAAGAAAGTCACAAAGTTTAACTGAGGTTAAAATGAACTGTCTTAAAGTGTACAGTCCAGTGGCCTTTGGTACATTCATAGTGTTGTGCAAACCACCTCCACCCAGTTCCAAAACACTGTCATCACCCAAGAGGAAACCCCAGTCGGTCTCCCTCCTTCCCAGCCCCTAATCTGTTGTCTATGGATTTACCTATCTGAACATTTCTGATAAATGTACTCATACAACACCTGGCTTCTTTCACTTCAAATAATTTTAAGGTTCAACTCCATAGCACGTACCAATGAAAAAGAATTTCTAAGACCGTGAACTCAGGGCAGCAGGAGGAGCAGGAAGCGTAAGGATAATCGCCAGCCATTAGGCCTGGGTGACTTAAAGGACAGTGGCACCGTTAACACAGCTGTAAAGACAAGAGTGCGGTGCAGGAGGGGGAGAAGGGGACAAGTCTGTTCCTGGACAGAGTGAGTCTGCAGAGCGAGGAGACACCCACCCTGGAGGAGTCCCCCAGGCACTGAAACCACAGTCTGCAGAGAGAAGCTGAGGCCGCAGAGATCCCCCGTCTCACCGTTCTCCCAGGCCGGGGCTCAGGCACATCCGCACCTGGGCCTGTGGTGGAGACGGACAAACCGCCCTGGACCATATCAAAATGTGGCTCGTCGTCCATTTACCCGCCCTCAGAGGTGAACGATCACCAGCACGGCTCAAGACAGAGAAAACACTCTCCTCCCTCTAGGGCGAAACCTACAGCTAAGTCTGTGCTGGCTTTGGTACAAAAGAGCCATTCAGGGAGCCCCCGGCTCGAATGTTCCGATAAGCATCTCCTGTGCCACCTCTGAAACGGTGCACGCTGCTGCACCAGAACGGCCCACCAGCCCCCGACCCTCCTCGGACTCTCAGTCTCGTGACTCCTTGAGCATTTCAGTGTCAGAATGCAGCCCCACCAGCCTGACTGCCACTCTGGAGGTAAGGGCACAGTGATTGTGTTCCAGATGAGCGACCCCTCTGAGTAATTTTAAGCCTAAAGAAAGGGAGGGGCTGACCCCCCACCAGCTCCTCACAACCAGCCTGAGCCTCCAGCATCGGTGGTCATTTCTCTCCCCAGAGAGCTATTTGTGACTTGATGTCAGGTCCTTCACAAATCCATTTCAGCTGGGGAAAAAGAATCCCTGCCTGCTTTAAATACACATATTTACTTATATATGTAATTTATGTATTTATACACAAACACTGTTGTTGTTTAGTCACTAAGTCATGTCCAAGTCTTTTGCAAACCCTGGACTGTAGCCCATCAGGCTCCTCTGTCCATGGGATTCTCCAGGCAAGAATACTGGAGTGGGTTGCCATTTCTTCCTCCAGTGGATTTTCCCGACCCAGGGGTTGAACCTACATCTCCTATATTGGCAGGCAGATTATCACTGAGCTACTAGGGAAGTCCATACATAAAACATACACGTGTATAACACTTAAAAATATAATTCAAAGTTGTCTTTTGTATCCTCAAGGTCAGGCTCAAACTGGAAATCTCAGGAAAAGAAACCATTATAGACTGCCTCCTAGCAAACTCGGACCAAAAGGAAAAGAGGGAAGAGAAGTTATTAGGATGTGTAAGTGTAGAGGGGAGTGGTCACAGCCAGAGGAGGGTCATCAACCAGGACAGAACCTTCCAGGCTCTCCATCTCCTCCTCTGTAAAGCTCTCACCTGCACCCCTCACTCACCCAGAAAGGCCCCAGCCACCCTTGGGATCCAGGTGGGCACCCCCACAGTGACCCAGACAAACAGAACCTGGCCCATAGAGCCTAAGTCCCACGGGGCCGTTCGCAAAGGGGGACAACGACAAGACAAATAAGTAGAACACGCAGTGTTTCCATGTAAGTGGCAACATACACACAGTTCACACAAATCCGTAACATGTTGGCTCAGTAAACACCTTGAAGGCAGGGCATCTGCCTCCCCAGGGCCCAGTCCAGGGACCTGAGTGAAGTGTGGGTGGAACAATAGATGGATTAGCAGCTGAATCATGAAGTGAATCCAAAGGAACCATGAAGTGCTAAGTGCTGGCACGTAACATGCTGGCTTTTTAGCCATCATCTCAAACCCTCACCACCATTTGTACCTTCATCAATATGCAGGATATTTCCCAAGAGGACATTCAGCTTTAATCTTACACTGGATGTCGACAACAAAACGGGATTTGCATTACCGTTGCAAATGAAAAAAAAAGTAACATATGCATTGTCTAGACTGCTTTGCTAGAACACATTCACTCCCTGAGATGTAAAAGAAATCTATATTTAAATCACATTGGCTGCTTAACAGACACAGGCAGCACACACCCACATCTGTTGACACAGATAATGGACAAGCATAACATATTTTCCAGCTCATTGGAAGAGAAGGCTCTCGAGAAAAAAGAGACTGCCTAATTTTGTATTCTAGTAATAATACACCCCGCATGGACCCATAAAGCGAACTAACAGCCAGCTCATTGGAATGGAAATTATAAAAAAATAGCTTGAGATCAGGGTTCAACAAGCCTTTTCCATAAAGGGTCAGAGGGCAGATATTTCAGGCTTTACAAGCAACACAGCCCCTGTCACATGATCTTTGCTTTTTCAGGTTTGTTTTGCATTTTTTCCCCAACTCTATAAAAAATGCAAGAACCATTCTTAGTTTCCAGGCCATACAAATAGTAGCTGGCCGTCCCCTGCCTTAAACCACAGTAAGACCAGGACACTTGGAAGCCACAGAGCCACTGAGTTCACGTGCCACAACTACTGAGCCAGAGCTCTTGAGCCTGCATGCTGAAAACTACTGAAACTCGCTGGCCTGGAGCCTGTGCTGGGCAATGAGAGAAGCCACTGCAGTGAGAAGCCCGCGTACTTCAACTAGAGAATAGCCCCTGCTCGCCACAACTAGAGAAAGCCCACGCGCAGCAGTAAGACTCAGTGCAACCAAAATAAAAAAGTACATTAGTTAAATCTAACAACAAAAAAAGAACAGGACACTTGGGAGTTCCGTGTTCACAAGGGGTAAGCCCCCATCCACCTGACTCACCTCCTTCAGTCTCTCCAGCTCGTTCTGCAGGGCCTGCTTTGATATCTCCACTTCAATCATCTGCTGTCGGAGAGTTTCATTCTCGTCTTCCACTTTAGCTCTCTTTTCCTCCACGGTTTCAAGTTCATGGTGCAATCGGACCGATACATCTTTGGCCACCTGCATCAACCCACAGACACAGTCATCTGATGGGAAGCCTTCTGTGTGCTAAGGGCACCTCCAAACCACTTCAGAGGCAGAATCACTAAGGAATACTGTGTTACACAAAAGAGCAAAGATCCTGCCAATATTAACAAGCCTACATTTAAAGGAAGGGGTATTCGTTTAAAACATGAAATCCACATTAGGGGAAGTATGACTTTCATCTAGATTAAAAGGCCACTTTGCCACAGCCCTGTTCCTCCTGGAATATTGTTTAGAATGCCAAGCCTTCCCAGGAGCACATGCTTTAAATGATCAATTAAAAATGATCATTGGACTTACTTAGTGGTCCACTGGTTAAGAATTTGCCTGCCAAGGCAGGGGACATAGGTTCAATCCCTGGTCTGGGAAGATTCCCTATGCCTCGGGGCAACTAAGCCCATGTGCCACAACTCTAGAGCCTGTGCTCTAGAGCCTGCAAGCTGCAACTACCAAGCCCACATGCTACAGTTACTAAAGACTGTGCACCTAGAAACCGTACTCTGCAACAAGAGAAGCCCCACTGCATGCTGGATTCAAGAGTAGCCTCTGCTCTCCACAACGTGAGAAACCCACGTGCAGCAGAGAAGTCCCAGCGCAGCCAAAAATAAATAAAGTGAATAATAAATAATTTTTTAAAAGATCATCAAATAAACATTTCTGTTTCTCAAAATCATTTTTAAAGAACCCTACTTGCTTAAAAAAGTAATTCGGTATTCAGTAGATACTTAATATAGTCAGGTTTTAAATTGCCTACTCTGGTAAAACATTCGAATGCTATAAAGGCAGTTCAACATTTTTATTTTCTAAAAGGAACTAAGGAGATTTTGTAACAGAAATATAAATCACCTTTCCATCACACTGAATGACATCTTGTTACTGGTTTATAAATCTGAGTTACAAAGATTCTTTTCCTGTTATCATAATGAAAGGCTAAATGAGATTTCATAGGGACTCCAATAATAAGAAGGACATTATACATAATTCATCTCTAGATAAATGATTTGATAACTGGGGCAGGAGAGAGGCCTCAGTGGAAAGGACAAATGGAAGAAAGTCTGGGGTATTTTCACCTTATTCTCACTTCCGCCAGTGATTCTGAAAGACACTTTAAACAGTTATGACCCTATTTCTCTTTCAGTTAAGTCACTACTACAAGTCTTACTTGGGTTATGGTAATTTCAGCATTTTTGCACCCTAGAAACTTAAAATAACAAAAAATGTTAAGTGACTAGGGTCAACTTTTAAAAGTGGTCTTTGACTAAAACTGAGCTGATAATGAATCAATTTTTAAAAACATTCCAGATCTTTAGGAGTTTCTGCACAATTTCTAAAATGATCAGACCAGTGGGGGCATGTATTAATTCTTTGTATTTTTAATTGAAGATCTATGATTTATTTATTTATTCTTTTGGCAGGGATGCCTGGTCTATAAACTAAGATCCCACATGCCCTAGGGCAGTGACTAAAGATTTCATGTGAGTGAGTGAGTGAAAGTCACTCAGTCGTGTCTGACTCTTTGCTACCCCATGGACTACAGAGTCAATGGAATTCTCCAGGCCAAAATACTGGAGTGGGTAGCCTTTCTCTTGTCTAGGGGATCTTCCCCACTCAAGGATTGAACTCAGGTCTCCTGCACTGCAGGCGGATTCTTTACCAGTTGAGCCACAAGAGAAGCCCAAGAGATTATGAAGATTATCTCACGTGAGAGTATGAAGATCTCATGTGCCACAACTAAGGCTCATCACAGCCAAATAAATTAACTAATTAAAAAAAAAGACCACGTGTAAGTGGGTCCTGAGGGCTGCACTTCAGGTCTTACAGCCTTCTCAGCATTTACCCCGCTCCCAATCTTTCTTTACAGAATCATCATAAATGATGCCATCTCTGCAGGTAATCAAACTTTAGATTCAAACCAAACGCTGACCTAAACTGGATCTCTAAGACACCTTCGCAGCAAACCTGTGAAATTGTACAGAAACTCCCCCCGGCTTCTCTGGGGAAGGCACGTCCCACCCACTGTTCACCTTGTGCTCACCTTCAGGTCCTGCTCCAGACTCCGGATAAGCTCCCCATCCACCTGCCCGGTCTCCGCCACCTTCAGCCTCTTCTGCTCGGCCTTCCGGAGGCGGTACTGCAGGATTCGGCAGTTCTTGTTGGCGCGGTCCAGCTCCCGCCTCAGCTCCTGCAGCTGGTAAACCTCCTCCTCCAAGTAACTGTCTCTCATCTCTTCCATTTCCGCTCGGAGTTCATCCAACTCATCCTACACAAGCCAGACAGAGGGCACTGAGAAGCCAGGTCTATGGGACAGGGCAGAGTCGCCCATCCACCCATGCCCTGCAGTACTGTGAACTTTCTGCAGTCACCTGTTGACTTCCGGAAACACGTGTGCAATACAGCCTGGGGACTCCAGAAATTCTCACACAACACAGCATCACCAGATGTCTGTTCAGGTCTCGTGGATCCAGAAACCAAAAACGAGCATGGCTTAGTCATCGCAGCCTCTCGGCATTTACCCCGCTCCCAGTCCTTCCTTACAGAATCCTCATCATAAATGACGTCATCTCTGCAGGTAATCAAACCCTAGATACAAACCAAACGCTGACCTGAACTTGTGTCTCTAAGACACAAGCTAGGCAGTAAGATGAGTCAGACATTGCCTGCAAAGAACGAACTTCAGGGGGTTCATCCCTGTGAATTGCCCGGGAATTACAACACACCCGCAAATGTCCTTAAAATGCTGTCCCGCCACACCAATCTTGGAACTACGTGACTCATGATTCTAAAGATAAAAACCTTGTGCGCTATTTCAAATACACATCGGTTTGGTTTTTTTCCATTCCCCTGCCCTTCATCTCCCATCTCCACTCCACTCTGGGATCAACATGAAGACTCTGGGATACAGAAGAAACCCGGGCATTATTCCTGGCTCCCGCTTTCCCTCCCAGCCCAGCCAACGCAGTGGTGTCAGTTCAACATTCAACCTTCGGGGCTGTCTCCCCAGGGCTCCACACACCACGCTCATCCCGCCTCCATCCCTCTCTAGGGAGCCACAGCTGCCCCCTCCCTCAGGGTCCAGGCGCAGGAGGCAGGTTACCTGTAATGGTTTCTCTTTAAAGAGCTCCTCCCCAGCTCGTGGCGAAGCTCACTGTATGTAGGTAGGTCGGTCAGAAGGCACACGATGCCCCCTATCCCCACCATCTCTAGCCCCAGGCCCTGCCCCTCCAATCTGCGCTGTGCTAAGTCACTTCAGTCATGTCTGACTCTGCAACCCTATGGAGTGTAGCCTGCCAGGCTCCGCTGTCCACGGGATTTCTCCCAGGCAAGAATACTGGGGTAGGTTCCCTTTTCCTTCTACAAGGGATCTTCCCGATCCAGGGATCGAACCCGCCTCTCTATCTCATGCATGGCAGGTAAGTTATTTACCACGAGCACCACTTTAAAGCCCCTGTGACTGCCTACCACTATCAAATATTATCTGTTTCTTCCTACTCTTCATCCGTCACCCACATGGGAAGGTAAATACCACGAAAGCAGACACCTGGAGTCTCCCAGTGTCCAGAGCAGCGTGAGCCACACAGCAGGCCCTCAATACATACATGTGCAATGAATATACTTGAACCTCGGTCAACACCTAGAAAGACCAGCTTCTAAACACAATGCAGACTGGTCATCACCTCACATTGTTTTGCTCCAGTCTCGTAGCCTGATCATGGACAACTCTTCCAAAACCCACAGACATGACAGTAACATGCAGGGTATATTTTCTATAATAAAGGCTTCAGCAAGGAGCAACTTAGAAGGTGGGAGATTAAGGAAAGCATTCTAGGAATTGTCTTGATTAGTTTCATACTTGATGGCATAAATGCCTCCAGACTAGGATACTCTTGGTCATCTTTTTTTTTTTTTGGCTGTGCCACGTGGCTTGTTTGATCTTAATCCCCAGCCAGGGATAGAACTCAGGCCCTCAGCAATGAAAGTGGCATTCTACCCACTGGACCACCAAGGGAAGTCCTCACTCTCATTCATTTTGTTCAGTTAACACTGAGGCTCAAAGGGAAAAAACACTCCCAAACATGGACACCCTAATTTATCAGCTCTCATCCTATTCAGTTTGTTCCTGGAGTCTGGCCACCCTCGCTAATCCTGCATTTATTCTCAAAAACCAAGGATTTACTTACAATAAAGAGAAGAGTTTCCCAACATCAGAGCCTCAGGTAGACAAGAAATTGACTAGTAGTAAACCTCCTGCAGATTATTTTATCCTGGATAAGATCACATAGGAGATGTGTACCAAACGAACTGGAAACTCTCGTGGAAAAATAACAAATTGGCATGAACAGGGTGAAAACCACTGTCCAGCCAACCCTACCTGTGTACAGCCATCACCTGTAGGGGAAAGGGCACATGTGAGGCATCTGATTCTCCCAAAGGCCGCCTACAGGTTCTTCCCCTCTGTCCACACCACCTGCCCAAGAACATGACCCACTCAGCCGCCCATGGCTCCAGTGGGGGCCGTTTCAATGGCCCATGAAGGGGAGTGGATGTTAAAAATGAAAGCTTTACCAACTTCCTAGTAGTCAAACGAAAAAAATGGTTTTGTCTGCTAAAGATTTTTACAGAATTTCTATACCAGTGGTGATAATCTCACTAAAAATAAAAGATGTCTGGGAATTCCCTGATGGTCCAGTGGTTAAGACTCCGTGCTTCCAATGCAGAGGGCACAGGTTTGATTCCTGATTAGAAAACTAAGATCCCACATGCCATGCAGTGGGGCCAAAAAAAAAAAAAAAATTATATATATAAAAAAAAATAAGGTGTTCTTATGTGTCTTAAGAAAGGTAACTCTTAGGGAACTGCCTCCAGCAGTTAAGACTTTGCCTTCCAATGCAGATGGTGCAGGTTTGATCCCTGGTCAGGGAAAGCTAAGATCCCATGTGCTTCGAGGCCAAATAATCAAAATGTAAAGTAGATGAAATATTATAACAAAATTCAATAGAGACTTTAAAAATAATCCACATTAAAAAATCTTTTTAAAAAAGTTAAATCTTAATGTTGAAAATGTTATGACCTAAAAGCAAGTTTCATTGACTTTTTTCTTCTTCTTCATGGAGGACCCTTCCTATAAATCTTGTTCCAATGAGAAAGTTTGCCGGAATTGGGGTTTACTGGGTGGAACACAGAGGCCAGACAGTGGGCAGAATGGACAGGCTGGGCTCTTCAAGGGCCTGGAGAACACACTGACTTCAGGGAGGGCCTTTCAACCTGCAGCAGAGAGACTGTTTCTGATGCCGAATCCCCGCACTGAGCCATGAAAGCCTTGCCCTTGGCCCAGCCAACGCCAGAGGAGACCAGCCACCACAGCCTACAAGCTTTCAAACAGCCCTGTGCATGCCGGCCTCCCGTAAGGAGTAGAGAGTCAGGTCCCTTCTGCAAATCTGATTTGACTTTTGAGAAAAAGCTTAATCTATGCAGAGGTGTCTGAATACAGTCAATTATTACACTGGGTAACTAATAAAAATAGTTCAACAGAAGCAATAATCACTGTATATATCCGGGGGTACCCACAAATATCCAGTGGCGTTGGGCATCCCTTTATGAAGGCACTGTGCGGAGGCTTTCCCTTTCCCTGAAAGTGTCAGTCTCTTAGTTGTGTCTGACTCTGTGTGACCCCATGGATGGTAGCCCATCAGGCTTCTCAGTCCATGGTATTCTTTGGGCAAGAATACTGGAGTGGGCACCAGATTTTAGCTCATTTTTCTTTACTGATGTATACCCCTTGCATAGCATTGTACACAAAACATAGAATGTACTCAATAAAAAAAAAAAAAAAAAAAAAAAACTGGAGTGGGTAGCCATTCCCTTCTCCAAGGGATCTTCCCGGCCCAAGGATCGAACCTGGGTCTCCTGCATTACAGGCAGATTCTTTACCATTTGAGCCACCAGGGCAGCCCTTTCCTTTTAGAAAGCTTGTCACATCACGAATGTTGAAAATTACCTATTACTCAAACATTAATTTTAAAATGTGACATAGTCATAAAAAAACATATGGTAGGACTTCCAGATAAAAAAATGTTCTCTGGTTTTTCGGACTTTGTAATGGGGGGCCCCTCATCAACCCTACCATTAAATGCTAGTTATGCTCTACAGACGCCTGCACCCCCACTGTGGACTGAAAGAGCCTGCTCCAGGGCTCGATGTACCCACACCTCCATATCACTCAGCAGGCCAGATGTAAACAGCTAATAGTTCTTGGCATAAATAACCACTAACATTAGTCGCTCTGAAAAGAAAATTAGGAAGAGATTGTAATTGCATGTATTTGAATCACTGCTGTTATAACTCATATTTTATCTAAATTTGTGGACCAGCAGACATCCTTTCTTAAGCACTTCGCCTTCATTACTAAGCCTACAATAAGCCTGCAGGGACACACGGCCCCCACAAGATGGACAAAGAGGCCAAACCCACACTGGTGAACACACCCAAAGCCTCTCGGCTGATAACTGAAAGCCCAGCTACAAACCCAGGCTTTCTGGCTCCACACACATACTCTTTCCAGTAAATGGGAGAAATTATCAGCAACCACCAGGACACGTGAAACAAGAAGCTTTAAATCACACTTGCAAAAAGCCTGTCGGCGCAAAATAACAGCAAGCTAATGTTTAGAACTTGACATTGTCAACATGTGGGTATATTCATTTTCACAACTGTCCTCACCAAAGCACCGCAAAAAAGGTATTAATACCCTCCATCTTTAAAATGAGCCATACTGAAACCCTAAAAGTTGAAATGGCTTCCCAACACTTGTCTGTTGCAGAGACAGGATGAGGCCAGGGTTTCAACTCTTTTCAAAAAGCCTTGAAAAAAACAATTTTCAGGTTCAGTGAAAAGAAGTTATAAGAAAAGCAAATTACAAACCATGTAGGCAGGAAGCAGACATTTGAAAAGCAAAAACTGTGATTATTCAGATTAGGGTCATGATGGGAGAGCGATTTTTCAAATGAACATTAATTTTCTGACAGCATGCTCTAATGTAAAAAACACTGGATCAAAGAACCTTAAAGATGTCTGCCATTTAAATGCTGAACAAACCCAATCAAGCAGAACATATAATGTTTCTGGTAGACTAAATTTACACACAGTAAGAGCAGAAAACTGTTGGTTTTTAATACAGATAATGAGAAAATTTCCCTTAATCAAGTTTTATATTGAATTAACAACAGGTCTGTCAGATACTCAAATGTGAGATCATTATCTCATTAAAAAGCTAATTTAGCTTTAACTAAATATACTTTTTGAATTTTGTATAGCATGAAACCTTGAAGTACTAGAGAGCTCCCCAACTATTCCCCTTCACCTGCAGATAACAAATCAAGCTTTATTTTATACTCGTAAGTGTGTTCATGTGTCCTCAGGAGTATCCAACTCTCTGTAGCACCATGGACTGGAGCCCACCAGGCTCCTCTAGCTGTGGAATTTTCCAGGCAAAAATACTGGGTACCATTTCCTTCTCCAGGGGAGTTTCCCAACCCAGGGATTAAACCCGTCTCTTGCATCTCCCTGCACTGGCAGGCAGATTCTTTTACTACTAGTGCCGTCTG
>SJYA01003091.1:5074180-5123235 GCA_006410615.1 Neotragus moschatus | reverse complement strand
TGGGTGGGTGTGGGAGTGTGTGTGGGTGTGTGTGTGTTTATATATATATACACACATACATATACATACATCAGATTTAAGAAAAAATGAGGTACCATGTATGCACTAGAATAAACCAAGATTAAAATGTCAAAGAAAATCTCTTTGAGGATAGATTATCCACAAACATAAGAACCAAATCCTTGGTTTTATAGTAAAAGTGATGAAAACCCTTGATCTACTGATGATCTTATCAGACCTAATTCCCTTTAAACAACTTAAAATCGATAACTAGTCCTACTTTAATCACTCCCTCTTTAAACAGACTCAAATTAGACAGTGAGCAGTCAGCTGGCTACTGTTGCAATAATTCCCTCCTCTGGGAGTTGCAGACCCTTAACTATTGTCTACTGTAGTATACAAATAATCCACCTCCTTTCCCTCCCATCAATGGAAATGTGCTCCGCAGAGTCCCAGCTGAGGCTCAGAAGGCACAGGGGGGCTCAGCCATTGTTTAAAAGTGCCAGTTCATCCAGCAGCCATGGCCCCCCTGTGCCCTGGTCCACATTATCTCGCCACCTAAGATGATTACCGCCGCTTGTTTGCAGGCTGAATAAAGAATGGGTGTGGAAAGCAGAAGGTCAGGAAAGAATAGGGACACTGTCTGCTTCAACCTTCCAGAAGGGAGGGGGGAGGCAGGGAGGAGCTGAAGCACTTTATGCTCAGAACTGTTTATTCTTGCCTCAGTGTCCACCCCACCCCCACCCCTGCCTGGCCACTCAGAGCGCCTGGAATCTTCACGGCTGGATTTAACCAAATCATTGCAGATCCTGAAACTCCCAAGACCCCAAGAGAGAGGCAGGATGCCCACCCTGAGGCCGGGCCAGTGCTGAGGCAGTGCAACTGATCCCCTCGAATGGCCTCCCCAGCAGCCCCCTTGAGAACTCACTGCTCTTCCACATTCCCATGGTGTCTGCTCTGAGCTAGCAGGCACTTTGCTTGTTTTCACCAAAAGTAATTCATAGGAAGTAACCAAAAGGGCACAGCAAAACTCAGCAGCCCTCCCCAGGCCGACCTTGGAGCCCCCAGGACTGGGCACTTTGGAGTACACTACTTGGGGGTGGGGGGAGGGGTGTCATGCTAGCATCCCCCACCAACATGAGAAGTATTTTTGAAATAGGTCAATAAATGCAAAGCAATTAAACCCTCCTGAAAAGCCTGTGGAAACAGAACATAATTAATATGTTCGCAATGAGCTCCAGGGCTTGTCTGATTGTCTTTGGGCACTGGAGCAAAACACAGTGATGGTGGGCAGGCAGAGACCACAATGCCCAGCATTTCTCAGACACCCTGGTCACTAAGATGCACCTGAGTCTGGTCTGAGAAAGAAGCAAAGCCATTTGGACAACTGACCTCAATCTCTTATCTTCACTTCTGAAGCCTTCCAAATGACATACAAGTTCATCTGCAGTCAAGGGCCAACAGGGCTTTTCTGACTGCTTTCATGCAAAAAGCCAATTACCCGGACTGAGTACTTACTCATCATCTAGTCACCCTGCTTCCCTGGTGGCTCAGTGGTAAAAAAAATCTGCCTGCCATTGCAGGAGATGCTGGTTCGATCCCTGGATTGGGAAGAGACCTTGGAGGAGGAAATGGCCACCCACTCCAGTATCCTTGCCTGGAAAACTATGGACAGAGGAGCCTGGTGGGCTATAGTCCATGGGGTTGCAAAGAGTCAGAGATGACCTAGCGACTTTTAAACAACAACAACATCTAGTCACCGTGGTGCCTTGTGATGGCAGTATGACTCAAGGATGGCCCCATTCAGCTCCACACAACAGAGGCGCTTCTCTGTGGACAGCTGATTTTTGGAAAAACACAGCAGTCTGGCTAAAAAAGAAAATTCCACTCGAATTTCCCAATCAATAACACATCATCCTTAGTTTTCTGCTTGATTACTCTCATTTCATTCTTCTCAGTAACTTGAGTTTCATACAATACTGGTGACAGAACTGACTTAGGAAAGCCTGTAATACTTGTGGTCACCTTCCTCCAGAATATATCAAAGAAAAATTTCTGGGTGGAGTCTCCTACTTCTAATCTCCAGAGTCCTATGCAACATTCCCTAAGGAAGGAGTAGGTCAGAGACTAATTTATCTGCCATCTTAAAAAAAAAAAAAACAAAAAAACACTGGCGCAGGCTCTAAAACCCATGTGCAAAAGCAGACTTATAGCAAAGGTCATTGCTCTGTGAGGTCAGGGATCCTCCCAGCCTGATTCCACACATGTGGGCAGGCTCACTGACCTTTAGGAAAGTCTAGCAGGACTGTTCTCTTTCATCCCCAAATTGAGTGTCACTTAAGCTACTGAAGAGCCAACCATGTAACTCACACATGTGTTTGTGATCAGCCTGATGTCCCAGCCTCCCCAGACTGCCTCTGCCTCTTCTCTCCTGCTGTCAGAGGAACCGCTGGGAGATGGACTCGGGTCGGAAACGTTCGGCCATAACTGCCACAGGAAATGGCAACTGACATTTCCCACAAATTAAACACTGCCGGGGGCAGGGGGGTCTGTGGGATCCCAAATAGTCCAGTGCAGAGGTGCTCACTGTGGCCCTTTGGCCTAAAAAGAGAGGTTCCCCCAGAAAGGCTAAATGCTGGGTATGGCCCAAACTAATAAGACAACTCTAAGGCAGGCGTGGCTCTTCTCAGCCTTGATGGAAACAAGGATGCAGCCTGCAGCCGGGAGAGAACAGAGGTCTGGAGGCCGGGGAAACACCAGCTGCATCACTTACTAGCTGGGTGACCTTGGACACGTAGGTCCATCTTCTCGGATCTCAGCAACCTTGTCAGTGAAATTAGGGTTGTGATAAATACAACAAAGATATCCTGTGTTGTGTGAGATCTGCTGAAATATCAAACACACCAGAGCAGACTCCATGGTCACAGCTACTTTCTTCACTGAGAATCCAACGATGTGAAAAAATAATAAATAAATAAATAAAGCAAATAACCAGCCACCTGAGTGAGCCCTGAAATGACGCTGAACTGCCTGCCTTGAGATCAGATGTCTTGAGAAACATCTATTTGCACTGAGGCTACAAAACTCAAAGACGGTCTTTCTCCCCATCAGGGAGCTTACCTCCAGGGCAGATTTACAAAAGCCCTGGTTTCACAACAGAGTAACGCGCTAATACCGTGGCCCTTTCTCTTCCATACTCTCACATTTCACTCTGTTGTCTATTACATAAGAGTCGGTGACCAGAGCAAATGTACTACTGGAAACATTGCATTCGGAGTCCTCATCTGCTCTCTTTTGCCACAGCGATCCTCCTCTGTCTCTTTGAACAGGATAAAACCACCATGAGGACTCAGTGGGTTAGAGCAGCCTCTGTGGCTTGGGTATAGGAACACTCCTCAGTCCACTGCTCTGACCCCGCCTTAATTACACAGATCACCTCCACGCACCTTAAAAGCCCACATCCTTGTCCCACCAGCCACCCGGGACCTCCAACAGGGAGTCAGCCTTTAGCTGAGAAAACGGGGAGAATCACAAAACGCACTGATGGAGGCGGGCCGCTGCATTTGGGAGGAGATATATATTTAACCATCTTAACAGAAGGAGATTTACACAGTGGAGCTGTTGACTAACCTGAGCCTCACAATAAATTAAGACAGATGCATTCAGTACCACCCTCCTTGCTTTGGAGTCACCCGGCGTGCCCTGACCTCTCCACGGTCTAAATCTTCTTTTCTGCAGCGCCTGCTCTCCTCCTCCTCCTGGAAAACATGGAGTCAGACTTCTGCCCCAAAGCTACCAAGACCCAGAAGCCACTCAGAGCAGGCCGCGCTGCAAAGCGCTCGATGCGACCGCAGAGGTTGCGAGTCCCTCGAAAGAGCGGGCGCGAGTGGCCTCTCCTGACACGGAAAAACCGGCTGGTGGATGCGTACAAAGGACTGGCCAACAAGACAGCGTGGTCTCCCCACCCAGGCCGCGCTCAAGGGACTCCTCAGCTGTAGGCTTTTCACTGAAAGCAGCGTGACCCGGCTTTCTAAGCCTTGGGGAGACTCGGAAAGCACCTGACCTTCTTAACTGCGGGAAAAGGGGAAGGCGAGTATGCACCCTCCGAGACCCGCACTCGGCCCACGGGGTCCCACTCAGAGTTTCTCGGTTGGGGACAATCCGCGCCCACAGGTGAGGGGGCAGGGGGTCGACTGCGTCTCCAAAAAGCAGTAACAGCCGCCTTTCTAGTTAACGCAGCATCAACTGGGGCAGAGGCACCCGCGCCAAGACGCGAGACTTTCTAAAAACAAGCTAAGTGGGTGGAGAAGCGGCTGGACCCACAGGTCTCGCTGCTCCTTCCACAAGTTTGGCTCAAGTTCCCAGCGCCCGGCGCGTCGGGCGCAGGAAAGTGACTGGCACCGGGAGGAAGTGCTTTCGGGGCCAGGACGCCGGGGCTTGCGGGTCCCCGCCCGCACCCAGACCTGGGGACGCCGCCGGGACACCTGCGGCGGGGCAGACTGCGCACCTTGAGATAGTCGTTCTCCGAGCGCAGTTCCTCCATCTCCCGCAGCAGCTCCTCCTCCTCCGCTGCCGGGACCAGCCGGTGCTGCTCGCCCGGCCGATGCTCCCTGGGGCTCCCGGGACCCGTTCGCTCCGGCGGTGCGCGCCCCGCTACATCCTCCACCACGCCCGACACCGGGGACGCCGAGGGGACCCCGCTGGGGCTGTTCCGACCCCCAAGGCAGGCGGCGGGGGGCGCGGCGAGGAGNCCCCGGCCCCAAGGATCCCTGCGGGGTTCGCCGCCGTTTCCGGCTCTCCCCGGGCCGAGGTCACCAGTGCTCGCGTTCTCCCGGCGCGGTGGCTCCCAATCTCTCGCATCCCCGGCAAGCGGCGCGCCAGGTTCGCACACCGGCCCGAGTCCGGTGGCGGCGCTGGCTGCGCGCTCCCAGCTCCAGCGCCCTGCTCCCCGCCCACGGCCCGCCCTGCTCCCCGCCCGCCCCGGCCCGCGCCCCCCCGCCCTCCGCCGCCCGGTGCGCATGTCCCGCCTCCCGCCAGCCGGCGCGGCGGTGGGGGCGGGGTTGCGCTCCCTGGCGGCGCACGATGTGCGGGCCCCAAACCCTCTCTGCCTGGGACCCTCGTGCTTGTGGGGGCTCAGGGAACAGTGCGGGAGCTGGGGGAGGGAGGAAGGAGGCAGGCGCAGAGGCGAGGTCGGGGTGGGAGGAGGCTGGAGGCGGCCAGTGTGCCCTCTGAGGGCTGTGCCTCGGGGTGCCGGAGCGGAACAATCCCCACCCCCACCCCCGCCACAGCCCCCCTGCATCCAGCCCGGCCTTCTAGGGCCTCCGAGTTCCGCCCCGCCGGAGCTGGGCCGAAGTTCACTCTCTGGCTGGGCGGCAAGTCCACACTGCTTTGAGGACTGGTGTGACCACCGCTCCCCACCCCAAGCCCCGCAGCGCCCTATCGCTTGCGAAGGCGCACGGGGCTCCACAGTTGGCACCCAGTGGCCTCTGGAGCCCCAGGGAAGAGCCGCTGTCCGACGCAGCTCGCTGAGCTCTGGGTCAGTAAGGGAACTCACATGTAGTGTCGGCTGCGAGCCAGGCCC
The DNA here is from genome assembly GCA_006410615.1 of Neotragus moschatus. Lineage (NCBI taxonomy): Eukaryota > Metazoa > Chordata > Mammalia > Artiodactyla > Bovidae > Neotragus > Neotragus moschatus. The sequence goes on along the minus strand of SJYA01003091.1, from coordinate 5,117,654 downwards.
TAGTAGATGCCCCACAGGCATTGTTTCATTTCACCCTCGGAACAAGCCTGACTCTCAACTCCTTCTGTCTTCTTGAAGGACGAGGCGTGGGCGCGTGAGGTGAAGTCAGTGCAGTGGCCCATGCACACTGGCCTGGACTCACACCCGGGCTTGTGCAATCCTCAGTCCTGCACGCCCATCCCTTGGAGAACGAGGCCGGTAGACCACTGGAGAGTCTTAACGTGGGCCATTGACCTTTTCAAACCTCTGTTCCTGCCCCTGTACAATTAGAAAGTACCTCCACCTGAGTGTGGGGTCTGATCAAGGATGAGAAAACACTGTGTCAACTGTAAAGTGCTTTTCAATATCAGTGAGTGCAGGTTTTGTCCCAGGTGTCCGATTGTAATAGAGAAAAACCTTCCTGTTCTATTACAAGTTAATCACTAAAGGCATGTTGCTATGAGCTTAAGTTATAATGGCTTGCCCATCTCTGGGAACCCCACCTGCCAGGGAATGAGATTCAGGCTCCAACACCTTTGTTAAGCTCCCAGAAGATTCCCTGGCCAGGCCCCACCTGTGAATGGCTGCTGGAAGGAAGAAGTTAACACCCACCCCCCTCCAGAGCTGGGCCAGAAACTGGTCTGTATCCCCTCCCCTTTTTAGTATAAAAGAAGTCTGAATCCTAACTTGGGGGAGATGACTCTTTGGGACAGTAGGCCATTGACTTCTGGGGCTGCTAGCTTTTCATTATTCCTTGTGTCAACAGCTCATAGCTCTGGACTTCCTGGCTTGTCAGGTGGTGAGCAGAGTGAGCTGGGACTCGGTAACAAGATGATGGGTAAATATCCAGGGAATAAGGGTCAGTCTGCCAGTCTAGCTGGAGGCAAAGGCAGGCAGTGCTTACAAGTTGCTGGGGTGGGCAGGGACCCTGAGCCCAGGTGAGTGCCCAGGATATGTAAGTGAGTGCCCAGGACGTGTGCAGGGCAGAGGTTGTAGGTAAGACGACCCTTAGGGTGGATGGGACCAACTGTCCCAAGGGGAATTTGGATGTTATTCTCAGTGCAGGGAGCTGCTGGAAGATGCTGAAAGTGAAAGAAAGTGAAAGTGTTGATCGGTCAGTCCTGTCTGACTCTTTGTGACCCCGTGGACCTAGCCTTCCAGGCTCCCCTGTGCATGGAATTCTCCAGGTAAGAATACTGGAGTGGGCAGCCATTGCCTTCTCCAGGGGATCTTCCTAACCCAGGGATCAAACCTGGGTCTCCTGCATTGTAGGCAGATTCTTTACCATCTGAGCCTCTGGGAGAATCTCTGCTTAGAAGGATCCCAGCAGCCAGGAGAGGGAGGCAGGTGACAGGGAGTAGTTAGTGGCTGGGGCCCAAAGTATAGATGTGGGCAGTGGTAGTGGGAATACAGAAAAAAGGGGACAGAACTGTGAAGAGAAAGGAAAAACAACCTGTAAGGGAAAAGAATCTGAAAAAGAATCTATCTGTATAACCCAGTCTCCATGATGTATACCTGAAACTAACATGACACTGTAAATCGACTATATTCCAATAATGTATATACATTAAAAACAAAATGCAAAAAAAAAGAAAACTAGACTCCAAAGTCTGTGATCTTAACCTTAAATCACCTTACTTTGCCACCTCCTTCAAAAAATGCAGGATAAAGTCATCACTGATGCAATAGCTATGAAGACCAAATTCACACAGGCGGTGACAACGCTGAAAAAGGCGGACGGCGCCCTGCCCCCACGCCGGTCCCGCCATCGGTCCCCAGAGGGCGCCCTAACGCTCCCGGCTGCAGGTGGTTTGATGTCACAAAGTGGCCGCTGTCAGTCCTCCTGGAACTCAGCCGCCTTGAACTCTGGGACCTTCTCCTCCACCTTCTTGCAGACACCCAGACGTTTCCAACACCCTCCTTTTTCTTGGGAATTATATCCAAGACTCAGCGCAAGCTTGCCAGCTCCTCACACCACATCTAATCTTGCTAAGGGCCAGCTCAAAATGTTGCAGTCAGCTAGTTTTCCAAAAATATCAGCCAGCTTTGTCGCCTGCTTCCTTTCCCTCAGGTAATAAGTCAAACTTCGTCCTCTGAACGATGAGCCTGGCGACTGTTTCCACTGGACACTGGCGAGGAGGAACGCTGTCTCTGTTCCCAGCAGGCAGTGTGTTACAGGTGCATACGGACACCTGCTTGCATCATGAATATTTTTATCGTAACAGGTGATTTTGAAATAATGTTTTCTTCTTGTTAATCAAGTTNGGCGACTGTTTCCACTGGACACTGGCGAGGAGGAACGCTGTCTCTGTTCCCAGCAGGCAGTGTGTTACAGGTGCATACGGACACCTGCTTGCATCATGAATATTTTTATCGTAACAGGTGATTTTGAAATAATGTTTTCTTCTTGTTAATCAAGTTAGTCTAAAGGCATTAGGGGTTTGCTATTTAAAGGAGCCTTTAAAGCACTTTGTTCTGGAATGAGTGGTCAGTCACTCAGTCGTGTCCGACTCTTTGCGACCTCACAGACTGTAGCCCTCCAGGCTCCTCTGCCTGTGGGATTCTCCAGGCAAGAACACTGGAATGGGGTACCATTTCCTCCTCTGGGGGCTCTTTCTGACCCAGGGAAGGAACCTGCATCTCCTGCATTGGCTGGCAGATTCTTTACCATCTGAGCCATCAACACCAGTGGAATCATCTCCAATACCTTAAAATGCAAGCAAAGCAAACTTGGAGTGAGAGAATTCTAGTCTGTTTGCAGAGTTATATAAAGTGGAATAAAAATTTTTTTTTGACTCATAGAGGGGAAAACATACAACTGCCTGTGGCCACACCCGAAGAACATTTGTAGCCTCAAAATCTTGACCACAGCACTTACCTATTTTCCAGTTTTTCCCTCTTATTTTAACACAAAGGCACATTCAGAATATGAATTCATCTGATCTAAGTCAGAAGAAGTCGCCTCTTTAAAAAGAGTGAAAAGAAAAAACTTAACAGAGGGGGCTATTTTTTTGGTGTTTCAGAAATGTTGAGGTTGAAAAGGGACAATGGGAAGTCAGGGGGCCCACTTGGGGGTCCCGGTGCATCCCAGCTGCCCCTGCAGGGTTACAGCCAAAATGCCACATGGGGCTTGATGTGGGCCAGCCCTAGAGGGGCTCCCAGACCTCTTCACATGACCAGACCGGCCCTTGTGTGTAGCGTGGTGGTTCCTGATGACTTCCGAGGCCCATAAACTGTGAGGACATCAGAGTCTCCTGGGGAGTTTGTTATAAATGCAGGTTCTGTGGCCACAGGCCCTGGAGCTCTTATTGAGAAAGTGTAGTGTGGAGCCTGGGATCCAAACCTTTAACAAATTCCTTTGATGCAGATGACCCTCTGACCATACCTGAGAAGCTGCAAGTTAGTTTCTAACACAACTCCAAGCATCACACACTTGTCAATTGCACTTCCTCCTGGTTCCAGGTGAAAGTCCTTCTGAAGCTGGTGGGAGATTCTGGCTGATAAGAGATGCAAAGATCACGATGAAGGCTTAGCCAGTTAAGCCTTCTGTAGTCAATGTGCAGTGTCCAGGCCTGTCCTAGACCCAGTCTTGAGGTGGTAGGCATCCCTCTGATCTGAGAACCCAGAGCGAGGAGCTACATGCAGGGGGAAGGAGGCTCTTTGCTCCTGAGCAGTGATTCTTCATGAGGAGGGAGTTCCCTGGTGGATTATCTGGGAAGTTTGTTGTGGTATTTTTTGTTGCTGCAAAAATTGGATCGGGAGCACAAGTTGACTTTCTGAGGGTAGTCGGGATGCTGTATGTTTTTCAATATTCCCAGAGAACTGCCCCTTCCCCCAACCATCACTGCACAACTTCCCAAAGTCCTCCTGAAACATTCACAAAGGTTAAAAAAAATATCTGCTACCATCATCTGAGCCTAGGGCCTAACTGCTTAGTCCAGGCCAGCTGCTGTGACACAATTTCACAGACTATGACAGAGCGACTTTCACTTTCAGTTTGGGGGGACCCAACATTCAACCTATAGCACTGCTTCACACCTAAACACAACACTTTCACATATAGGGCAGTATTTTTAGTGTTGTTTTAGTATTCATATATACTTAAAAGAATCATTTTNAGTCCAGGCCAGCTGCTGTGACACAATTTCACAGACTATGACAGAGCGACTTTCACTTTCAGTTTGGGGGGACCCAACATTCAACCTATAGCACTGCTTCACACCTAAACACAACACTTTCACATATAGGGCAGTATTTTTAGTGTTGTTTTAGTATTCATATATACTTAAAAGAATCATTTTAATTATTTGTTTTTGGCTGCGCCGGGTCTCTGCTGCATGCAGCCTTCTCCTGGCAGCGGCTACTCTTGTGGAGCACAAGCTCTAGGGTGTGCAGGCGTCAGTACTTGTTACTCACTAGTTACAACTAGTAACTAGTTGGGCTCACTAGTTGTAGTGTGCAGGCTTAGTTGCACCACTGCATGTGGAATCTTCCTGGACCAGGGATTGAACCGGTGTCCCCTGCATTGCAAGGTGGATTCTTAACCACTGGACCACCAGGGAAGCCCCAATATATACTTTTTTTTTTCCCAAAAGGCATGCAGCTGCAATAGAAATCAAGACTAGACTTCATTTTACTTGGAGGTTTACAATGAGGTTTTCATCTTTGATCATTTCATCAGCAACAGCAGTGCCACTCAAATTATTTGAATCATCAATACAACACACCTGTATTTGCATTTTAGCAGTTGACTCTATGCACAAGATCTAAGTACTTCTTTGTATATATTTTCCAGTGTATTTGTAACCTTTATATGTTGAACACCTGAAGCTTAAAGACAAAAAGCAGTATTTACTTCAAATCATAAATTTATAAAAAATTTTGACATCTTATGTCAGAAAATGACTATGATATTCCTTTTAAGTGATACTATTTCCCTTAGGGCATTCATTCTCAAATTTTAGAACGTGGAATAATCACCTAGTAAGTTTGTTTAAAGGCTGCCCTGGTAGCTCAGTGGTAAAGAATCTGCCTTCAATGCAGGAGATGCAGGTTCAGTCCCTGGGATGGGAAGATACCCTGGAGGAGGAAACGGCTACCCACTCCAGTATTCTTCCCTGGAGAATCCCATGGACAGAGGAGCCTGGTGGGCTATAACCCATGGGGTTGCAAAGAATAGGACATGACTTCACAACTGAAGAACAACAACTGTGTTGAAATACATATTTTAAATAACTTTCTTCTTATTTCTCTTTTATATTACTATAGTGAATTATATTGATTTTTAAAAATACATGTTTCGGGAAGAGATTCCACACTGACTGGCATTTGTAAGAGCAAGCTAGGCAACGTGCTGAGACTTCTGAAGAGAAAGAGCTGAGCTATTGTGGAGGGTGCCCCCTCGTGGTGAGTTCTGGGATGGCACCTCTTCCACGCAGGAAGAAAATTGCAGAATCTAGGTGTCCCCTCCAAGCAAAGAGGAAGAGGAGGTTGGTGATTCTAAGACATGTCCTTTAAATAAAGGAAGCAGTGTTCCCCTATGCATGCTTGCTAAACTTGAAAAAAAATCTGATTGCTTTCCTCTTATAATATAACTGCTAAAACTTGTAAAATTATTTTTTTAATGATTGTGAGATTCTCAGCTTGATGTACATTGAAAATATATTGCTGAAAAAAAGGAAAGTTCAGAAGTTCCCTGACAACCCAGTGGGTAAGACTCTGCACTTCCAATATAGGGACATGGGTTCAATCCTTGGCCAGGGAACTAAGTTCCTGCATGCCACATGGTGCCACCAAAGTAATAACAATAATGAATAAGTAAATGAAAACTGATCAAAGTATCTTTCCTGATGGGGAAAATTAATGACTTACATTATCACTCCTTTAGTTTAGGATGTTGCTCATTTCCTTGTGCAGATTTTGAAATGTAAGGCATATCTTGTTTTATTGTAATTAACCATTGTTTATTTACCTACTTAGAGAGTTACAACCTTTCAGAACAGAAATGGAGATATGATGCCAATAACGACTTTCCTCTTGCTGATTCGAGCATTTCAGCCCAACGTCAATGCTCATCGTTTCATACGAAAAAGGAGTAGTTTCACATGGAAAGCAGAAATGGAACAGGCATTTGTAGGTTTCATAGCAGAGAGTGCTTATGGGATAAATTTCTTGACTAATCCAGGAGACAGAACCCTGTGTGAGATCACGTGTGCAAGGGACTTCCCTGGCCGTCCAGTGGTCAGGACTCTGAGCTTTCACTGCCAGTGGCCCAGGTTCAGCCCCTGGTTGTGGAACTAACAGCCTACGTGGGAAAAAAAAAATCACATACAAGGTATATTTTTTATTTTTTGGCCACGCTATACAGCCTGTGGGATCTTCTTTCCTCAGCCAGGGATCCCTGCATTGGAACTGTGGAGTCTTAACCACTGGGCTGCCAAGGAAGTCCCCAAAATACATTTTAATGATTAATTCTATATAAAATTACTGTCAAGCACATCTTAGGAATGAGGATATAGAACACTGTGGGTTTGCCTGGTCACAGTGGTTTGTTCAGTTACTTTGGACAAAAGAATTCAGTCTTCCTGGGCCTTTGAGACAAAATCTATAAAATTAGAGGTTGACCTGAAGCTTTACGTATGTACCTAAGGACTGGGGTAAACTTTTCAGTGCCATTTTAATTATCAACATGGGATTATCCATAGGAAACTGTAAGTCACCTCTGTTCATTCTCAGACAAAATATACAAACTAATTTTCATAGAAGAAGAATATAATTAAAGCATGGAATAAATATGACTAATGTTAGACATGTTCCTGATTACCCTACTGCAGCAGTTTTTAAGTGATTCACAGTGTTATTCCTTAGGATAAGTCCATTTCATATTTCCCTCTTTAAAAATTTAAGTATCAGGATTTAGGAATTTGAGGGCTTCCCTGGTGGTTCAGTGGTAAAGACTCCACCTGTAATGCAGGAGATGTGGGTTTGATCCCCGGGTCAGGAAGATCTCCTGGAGAAAGGAATGACAACCCACTCCAGTATTCTTGCCTGGGAAATAACATGGACAGAGAAGCCTAGTAGGCTATGGTCCATGGGGGTCACAAAGAGTTGGACAAGACTTAATGACTATACAATAACAAACAAGGAATTTGAGCTCAGAGAGAGGTCTTAGGAAGCACTGCAATCATCTCGCTCATTAGCCGCTATCTAGAAATCCCTATGCCCGGTATCCACTGGCTGCAGTTCCAAAGCAGGCCTCCTTTCCATAGTTAAGAGGTTCATAACTATATTTATGGTGATCATATAACTTATCATCCAGAGCATAGAATATTCGACAATGAATGGGGACATTTATGAATTACACGAGGCAATGGACATGAACCAGACCCAGGCAGGTGGCTCAGGCTATAAGCTGCCTGTGGTTAACATCCATTCCTCAAGGTAAGAATGTCTCCAGATCGGATCAGACTGACTCATGTTTACATACACCAATGCTAAGAAAACAGGAACTCTTTTCACACCGTTTATCTCTTTTTAAAAAGATAATTGGGAGAGAAGCCCATTCAAGAATCTGCATAGCCTGCCCATAGCCTGTATATACTCAGTCATTCAGAGATTACAGAGATTGGCACAACACTGTAAATCCATTATACTTCGATTAAAAAAAAAAAAAGCAAAGATTATCATTGAACACCTTCTAAAATGCTAGGCTGGGGACCGTAGGATGAAAAAAAGTGGCATCTGCCTTTATGGGGTTCAGCATCTCATACAGAGAATGTTATGAGGAGGAGGAAAGCTGTCTGGGTACCAGAGCCAGCCACTAGATCACCTCGGTCGGCCTCCAGGTTCTTAGGATCTGGCCTGGCTCTCAAAGCCGAGCCCTGTCATCTCCTGTTAAACACAAAATGTCACAGAACCTCAGGATCAGAGAAGACCACTCTGGGACCAAGATGGATCAAAGACAAGATCACTCTGTAGTCTGTCTGAACATAGATGAATGCATGAACATTTCCTAAATCATGGAAATGACCAAATACTTCTTTCTCCCCGCTATATGACCTGCTGCTGCTTACCAGTTACAGCCCCTGTCCTGCTCAAGTGATCCCTCCTTCCAGGTAGGATTTATTAAGATACACAGTTATAGAATTGCCCCCACTTCTTGACAGCATTCAATCCACAGCAAAGCCCCACCTTGTTGGACCCTTCCCAATTCATCCAACAAGGGTCAGAATCCATAGCCTACTGAGGACTCCCCATGGTGCCCACCCTTCCACTGCGGTGATCAATAAACCCAACAATAAACCAGCCACGGTGTGTGAGCTCCTGGTGAGTTGATAATTATGACTGTCTGCACAAGGCAAGGAATCCAGATGAAAGTGAACATACCACCCGTTCTCTGTTTTTGCAAGTACATCAATGTGTGAAACAGTTTTTGTGATTTAAGGGGCCTCGTCTCTCCTTGAAGAAGACTACATACACATAGAAAAAACATTATCGATTTATATAAAGGCTGTACATCTTCTGAGCAGCTAAATCTGCTTACTCATTGCCCAGACTGAAGCCTATTTTGGAGATGAAGAGAAAGTCTTTCAGCTCCACATGTCTTTTGAGAATGTCTTTTGTTCCATAGGGAAGCAAGGATGTCATCTTTGGCATCAATGTGATGCCATTTTATAATCTAGGTCCGTGATTTCATGAACTCCCAAGTCCTCTCTGCTGTGCACTGAAGTTGTGCTTTTTAATTTCTATTTTTTTCTGCAGGAGGCTTCTCAAATAGAATTTGAAGGCTGTAATTGCTTTTGTCCCTACAAAGATAAGTGAAAGGACTTCCCTGGTGGCACAGTGTATAAAAATCCACCTGCCGATGCAGGGAACACAGGTTCCATCCCTGGTCCAGGAGGATTCCACGTGCTGCGGAGCAACTGAGAGCCTGTGCTCTGCAACAAGAGAAGCAGCCACTACCATGGGGAGGAGCTCCTGCTCACTGCAACTAGAGCAAGCCCACACGCAGCAGCGAAGACCCAGCACAGCCCAAAATGAGTCAGTCAACCAGTCATATATATACGTGAAAAGATAAGTGAACTAGGGCTCTCTCCAGAAGTAGCATTGAATGGTCTCTGGAAGGATGCAGCCTAGGCAGGGGTCACCTTTCAAGGATGCCGTAGAGGAAATTCTTATCTTGGCAGGGGGTTGGCTTTTGGTGCTATAGATTTATTCACACTTCTCCCATACACTGTAGCCTTCTGTAGCGCAGAGCCACGGGGCAGTACAGAAATCTGCACACAATAGGTGGTTGGTTAATGGGCCTTTGCCTATCATAATAACTGATTTAACTCCCCAGGGGAAAAAGTACTGGGTTGGCCAAAATGTTCCTCTGAGTTTTTTTTTTTAATGGAGAAACCCAAATGAACTTTTTGGGCAATCCAATGTTTACAATCATAAAAGTTGTGTTTCTTTTCTTTTGAAGGAGGAAACAGAACAGGCTCTATCTTGAAAATAGGACTCCATCTTGGGCCAGATTATGGACTTTGAGCTATATGCCCAGTACCTATGGAAATGGCATAACAACTGGAAAACCAGGCCCCCCGGAAGGAAGAGTCTCAGGGCTCTCAGTCTCCTAAAAGAACACCCTATTTAATATCCTAATTATCTGTGTAACCAAATAGAATCATACATTCTATTATGCTTATTGGGGTATGACCACAAGCCTATTGATAATTGTCTACTGTTAACTACCTAGGCCTAAGGCATATGAATCATGGGTTAACTTTGATTGTATCTTTCTTTTTTCCTTTGTTCAGATTAGTTTCAGGGAATTTTGTGGAGGTAGGTTTGGGCACATATGCTTAGGGCATATAAGGTTTTCACAAAAACTGGTCGGGGTCCTTGGCTAAGAGAAGACTCCACCTCGGGCCCAGCGGTGTAATAAGCTGCACTCTGTTATCTGCATCGTCCTTCTGAGTGAGTTTGTTTCCTGAAACGCGTGGCTGACACTTTCCTTGCTCCTACGCTGCTGCTGCTTTTTTTTTTTTTTTTTTTCCCCAGAAATGAATCCTTTTCTTTTTTTCCTTGCTCCTACCTTTAAAAGTTTCTACAAAGGTATCAAGTTCAAGGGACTTATGACTTAAAACAACTTAGAATTGTCCTCTGCTTAAATCTCTCCTTCCAACTAGTCACCCTGTAAGATTCTAGAACCTTAGACTATATTCTATCCCATAGAACATTCTGGATTCCATTTGTGCTTTAATCACTAAAAATGATGGCAACCAAAGCTTTCGTCTACATCACTTCTATATATCCTTCCAGGGAGAGAAGATGGACCATAAGCTCAGTTATCTTATAGTTCTTTTCATATAGAAACTCATTTAAATCTCAACTGATAAAGTATAAAGAAATCAAAATCAAATGCATCAGCAGTTCCTACATCCTCTAGGCCTGGAACTTTCCCAACATGAACCACGAAGCAGATTCATACCCTTTAAAGAATTTGTGAATTCAGAGATGCTGGGAGCAGGCATTTTTTTTAGAGGTTTGTAATGTACATGTGCATGGATTTGGGGCCTTATACCTCCTGAAATGGACATACCGTGGACTGAAAGATGCCACTGAGAGACAGCTTTCTTCACTAAACCACAGCTGTATTTTCACAGCACTTGGCCCTTCCTGCAGAACTTCAGGATGCAAGAACCCCTTCATCCAACTGGAATCCACCAACTCCAGCTTTCTTCTTGGGAAAACAACATGAAAAAAACAGACAAAAACAAAAATTCAGCCAAGTTAAGATAACCAAACCATTTAGAATTGACAGAAGCTGTCTGACATGGAAAACAGAAATACTTAACTCCCTGGTTTATGAACGTGACTGACACCGAACCTCCTTAGAGTATGGAGGCTCAGTGACAGACTCTCGGCAGGAAAGCAACGCAAAGATGCTCTGTGACCCATTCTGTAGATATTTGTTTCTTTCATTCATTTCTACATACTTTTCATTTATTCTTTCAAAAGATATGGCAACAGGCGTTGAATTTACCTAAAAGATGAAAAGAACTGGGTCCTGCTTTTGAGAAGTTCATGAAGAAAAAGACATTTTAAATATGAAAATAGTGGAAGAATGGTGCTATGCCAGCAGAACTCAGGGTCACCTGTGTAATTTAAACAGGAACCCTTGTTCAAAAAGCAGGGGAAAGTGCCATGAAAATTCTAAAAAACCAGCTTTTCCTTTCATCCACTATTTCTGCCCCTCTCAACATGTTACGGTGTTTTTATTTGCTATTATATATAAATCTGCCTGCAAGCAAAGGATATGCTTGATAGTACCTTCCTCACTGGAAAATAACAAATAGCTATTCTGGTTTTCAAATTTGATAAACAAGAATAGAAACATACAGAGGAAGTAATTAGGTCTGGCAAGGCTTTCTAACGGAGGAAGCAAATGAACCTTATCAAGAGGAATAATGGGTCCTAGACATGCTTGTTCTCAGCTTTACAGATGGAGAAACGAAAGCACAGAGAAAAGAGGTAATTCAGGGACTTCCTTGGTGGTCCAGTGGCTGACTCCATGCTCCCAATGCAGGGGGCCCTGGTTCAATCCCTGGTCAGGGAACTAGACCCCACATGCCATGACTCTGAGCATACTGCAACTAAGACTCAGAATGTGTGAGTGCTATGTCACTTTGGCTGTGTCCAATTCTTTGCAACACTATGGACTGTAGCCCACTGCAGCCAAATAAATATTCTCTTTCTGCTTCCCCTCAAACTTCAATGAGCATTTTCTGTATACCAAGCATAGACATTGTCTCCCCTTCTGGGTCCCCAGCCCAACCTCTTGGCTCCACTCTGTACCTTTTGAATGAAAAATACTGCTGCCACGTCAGTACACAAAGGATGCTGTAGCCAGTAAGCCATTGCATTATAGCCACCCAATAGCCCTGAGGGAACTCGGGATGGAAACATGATGCCCGCTTGTAGGCTCTGGGCCACAAGCACAGGAAGTAAGGAGGCAATTTAGATAAGAAAGGAATGAGTCTTGGAGCTCTTGAGCCCCTGGAGGTCTGGCCAACCCCCAGGAATCTAACGCAATTCTGTGACTCACAAGGTGAAACAAACAGCATTGTAACAAGGCTAAAGTAAAACCAGAGTCGCATTTTTGCCCACAAATCGGTAACTGACGATGACATTAATCTGAATGTAGGTTGGCCCAGTTTGGTGATGTACGTGCTGTTAACTTTTCTCTAACGTTACTATTTCTCTCTTTTTTAATGATTGATGGCAATCCACTCCAGTCCTCTTGCCTGGGAAATCCCGTGGACAGAGGAGCCTGGTAGGCTACTGTCCATGGGGTAGCAAAGAGTCGGACACGACTGAGCGACTTCACACTCAGACACGCATGTTGAAATGAAGCCAAATAATCCTCTAGTAAATATTGAAATTGTTTACTCTGTGTGACAAGTGGTTTCTTTTGTTAGCAAATCCTTCAAAACGAAAACAAAAGTAAATCTTTCAGCAAAACATGTTCTCAACTTTTAGGTCGAGTAGTTTCTTTTCCAGTTGACAACCCCATCCAGCTCTCTTCAGGGCCCTGGGCAATGACTGCCTCCTGCTTCCATTTGTTAGCTGGGTGGCTCAGGGAGGGAATGCTGGCCCAGGATTTATGGCATGTGAATGGTTTTCCTTTATTCCCATATTTATCCTGCATGAAAAACCAGGACTGGGACCAGGACCAGGGTGGGTACAAATTTCAGGATAAGTCTAAGAGATGCCCTGCTAGTCGCTGAAAAATGTCTTGATTGAAGGAGAAACGTATTTATTTATCCATGTATTTATGTGTTTATTACCTTTGCTATACAAAAGTATAAGGACTCCTCTCCAAATATGTAGATGTAAATGTTTACCTTTTGAATTTTCAAAAGGACAGAGTACATGTCACATCAGTCCCGACTGAATACACTGCAAATCTCAAATGAAGGGGGAAATAGGAAAAGACATACACAGCTTTTGCTCCTGATTTGTAATATTAATAAAACCATTGTTACCAATTAGCTTTTGAATGGGATGAAATAGAAATATCTTGTGGGTAGTAAATTTGTTCAGGAACTAACGGAAGGCTAACTTGCATTTATAGAAAATATAGATTCTTTTTCTTCTGGCCTAAGAAACCAGCTTAATGTATATGAATAATGGAAACTAGGCACCATATGTTCTTTGCTTGTTTGAGAAGTGGGACACCCAGGCTTAGCTCTGCCCTGTAAGCAAAGATGGACCTCAGCTGAAATCTCAGAGGACCATACTGGATCTCACTACCCATGGCTTTTCTTCATCAGCAGCATGATGCTAAGAGTGCTGAAATACCATCTAAAAGTCATTACAGGATTAAATGAGATGTTGTATATAAGACGTTTCACACATTTGAAATACACAGAAAATTTCCAATTAATTAGGCCTGTCTGTGACCTTTGGGCAAGTCATCCTCACTGAGTTTCACTTATTTCCAATTCTAAATTCTCTTTGCAAACAGCCTACAGAGATTAGAGAGAGTTGTAATTAGCATATCAAGCGCCAGCCTAATTCCGCCAGCTCTGACTCTCACTGCAATTACACTGTTTATATGTAAATGACACTGCCAGTCCCCGGGTGGTAACTTGGAACTCAGCTGAGAATGCAATAGCCCATTTACTGACCCTCCTCCCTTCCCTAGCAAATTCACTTCGGTGGGAACACAACAGTCTATGTCTGACCAGCCCCTAAGGAACTGACCAGATTAACATGATGCAGCTTGAATTCTCAAGATTTTTCTTTGCTTCAGTGATGTGGACAGCAATGACTCCACGTGTGAGTAGTAGCCACTTATGGTCTGGAGGGAAGGCAGAGGAAGCTAATTATACTTGGATGGAGCATTGCAATTACCTATGACAGCCTCTTGAAGCTTTTCGAGGCTAAAGGAATTTTAACTGACCTGAAACCACCATCAAGATGTGTGTGTGTGTCGGCTGGTGGAAACATAAATTGCTGCAGCCATTATGGAGCATAGAGGTTTCTTAAAAAACTAAAAACAGAACTACCATATGATCCAGCAATCCCACTTCTGGGCATACACCCAGACAAAACTATAATTTGAAAAGATACATGCACTCCTATTCATGAGAGTTCATAGCAGCACTGTGTACAATAGCCAAGACATGGAAGCAACCCAAACGTCCATCAACAGAGGGATGGATAAAGAAGATGCGGTATATATACACAACGGAATATTACTCAGCCATTAAAAGCACAAAATCATGCCATTTGCAGCTACGTGGGTGAACCTGGAGATGATCATACTAAGTAAGTTAGAGAAAGACAAATATCACAGGTATTGCTTATATGTGGAATCTAAAAAAATGATACAAATGAACTTATTTACAGTAACAGACTCACAGACATGGAAAACAAACCTATAGCTACCAAAGGGGAAAATGGGAGGGAATAAATTAGAAGTTTGGGATTAACATACACACATATATTACTGCATAGCCCAGGGAACTATATTCAGTATCTTGTAATAACCTATAATGAAAAAGACTGAAAAATAATATATGTATATATAAGTGAATCACTTTGCTGTGCACTTGAAACTAATCCATTATAAATCAACTAGGCTTCAATTTTAAAAGCAGTGCTTGTGTGTGTGTGTGTGTGTGTGTGTGCTTGTGCCTGTGTGTGCACACACGTGAGCATGCTGATTCCAAGAGGAACCTTTATATTTGGGAAGCTTTGCCAAAACGGGTCTCAGACCTGCTGGCTGGCTCCATTTTCCATCCAAACAGCTGAATCAGCCCTAGTTAAGCCTCATTCACTCAGCAAATACATTCTGCCAAGCACAGAGAACACAAAAATGACTAATCATTGCTTTGGCCTCACAGACTCTTGCTAAGGAGCCTGCATGCCAGCCAGGTGGGTGTGCTCCCCCGTGTCAGATAGAGGGCACTGTGGGGCAGAGGAAAGGGCCAACGGCTTGCCCTGGTAAAGGGGAAGGGGCTGAGGAAGGATGGTCTAGAGAAGGTGGCCCCTTCTGTCTCTTCCAAATTTGCATTCCCTCTATCAAGTCCCTTTCCTGCTTCTCATTCTAAAGAAAAATGTTAGCTTTTGCCACCTGCCAAGTTGGAGCTTCCTGATGGGGGCTCAGTCATGTGTGACTCTCTGTGACCCCATGGACTGTAGCCTGCCAGGCTCCTCTGTCTTGGGATTCCCCTGGCAGGAATTGTGGAGTGAGTTGCCAGCCCTTCCTCCAGGGAATCTTCCTGACCCAGGGATTGAACCCACATTGGCAGGCAAATTCTTTACCACTTCACCACCTGGGAAGACCTGAGTATGTGACATTATCCCCAGGCTAAAGGTGTTGGAGCAGTTGGGGCTGAGGGAGGTGTTGCAAGGCTGAGAACTGCCGGCAGATTGGAGCCTCGCTGACTTGCTGGGGCCTCTTCTCTGCCAGGAGGTCTCAGCAGACTGCTTGTTAACCTCCTCCTCCAAGTGGGGAACTGGGGTTACCACGGGGCGGCTGCTCCCCAAACACATGTGCCAGCTAAGTCTGAACTGCAGGCCAGCTTTTCAGTGGGTCCCTGTCCAGCCCTCTTTCAATGGGAGAATTTATCTAGGAGACGGAGGCCTTTCTGGGTCAAGAAGAATACGGAATTGTGGTTTATGCATGGGTGTCTCCACTTTTACACAACCTGCCCAGTGATGCGCCTGGAAGGTGCCACGTTTATAAGCTTGAGTCCTCGGGGCAGCATCACCCAGAGGGCCATTCCTGGGCCCAGTCGCCCTGTGGTTGTTGCTGTTGTTCAGTTGCTCAGTCGTGTCCGACTCTTTGCAATCCCTTGGACTGCAGCACGCCCCACTTCCCTGTCCTTCACCACCTCCCAGGGAAGGCCTGTGATGGGCCTGGAGAATCTGTTTCCCAGGTGAGATGGAGGTTGACCAGGGCCGCCTCAGGGCAAGATAGGTCCCTGCGCCTAAACAAGCCCTGCAGATGGTCCTGATCAGGGTCTGAGACCTAGTGCAATTTCACTCTTGATGGGGATGTTTCATAGGAAAAGGAAAGGTTATTGAATGACCGTTGTTCAACCAGATATGATAAGAAAAGGCTGTTTAACCAAACACTTTTGTGTTAAAGATCACTTTTGTTTCACTCGACTGGGTGGGTGGGTTTAGGGAACCCGGAAGAGCCTTCTGGTTAAGCCTGTGGGGAGGATGGCAGGGGTAGGATGGTCTTCAGAGCCCCGATGCGCCCCCTTACAGCCACACCACCAGTGTCACCGCAGGTCTTGGGCACGTCTGCAGACCCGACTCCTCCGGGAGCAGGTTTGCCAGCTCAGGCCACCAGGGAAGAGCCACACATCTCTCCTCCTCACAGTTTGTCAGACTTTTTTTTTTTTTTTTTTGCAGAAAAGGTGACAGAAAACTTATGACTGTGTAAAATTATACCTTGCTCTCAAGGGTCTAAACCATATTATTAACTGTGATCCAAATGCTGACTGAAGGTGTGGAATTCATAGCATGAGTGTTATTTTGGGCCAATTTAAGGGGAAACAAACTTTTGTAAGCCCAACAAACAGAGACAATGGCGTATAAAAATCAGCATGAGGCGTTGGGATGTGTTCTCCTAGGGAGGACTCCTTTCCTTTTGCCCTACCCGCGCCCCCCTCCCCAAGCATCCTGAGTCTTCTTGGGACTTTGCACCAGGGTTGAGGGTGGGTTTGGAAGGGGGAGGGCTCCAGAGAGGAGGAGCAGGGGCCTCAAACCTGATGTCTTAAAAATGAAGGAAAATACTTTATATGTAAATCCCTCTTTCAGTTGTTTACAAACACTCTCACTAAATTATGGGGGAAAAAATAAAGATTTTGTGCGTCATAATTAGAAATGAAAGTACACAAAGCATATGAGGCTTTTTACTCCGTCCATGGGATTTTCTAGGCAAGAGTACTGGAGTGGGGTGCCATTGCCTTCTCCAGACTACCATCAGCCTTCTGTATCTCCTTATCTCTATACAACTTCCTTTCCACCAGACCTTGCCAGCCCCCGTTTATTTGTAAATGCAAGTTCACCGCTTACATTGAAAAGTCTCGCTAGGGACTTCCTTGGTGGTACAGTGATTAAGACTATGCTTCCACTGCAGGGGGCTTGGGCTCAAGCCCCAGTAAGGGAACTAAGATCCTGCATGCTGTATGGTGTAGCAAAAAAAAATTCTAGAAGGAAAAAAGGAAGCAACAGCTATTGCATCCCACCTACGTTGCTACTTGTGGCCATAACTCCAGGCAAGAATTTCAAGGGATGATGAAATGCATAGGGTTGACATCCAGGATTGAAACACTTTTGTAAGTTTCCCATCTCTTTTATAAAGGGAGAATGGCGATGTTGTAAAGGAAAGTCTAACTAATTCATAAGTTAAAACCTTTCTTTAACCTAAGGAAGTTTAGTCAATCACTGATTCAGGGAACGGTTTCCCTGGTGGCTCAGCGGTAAGGAATCCACCTGCAATGCAGGGGTCACAGGAGACTCAGGTTTGATCCCTGGGTTGGGAAGATCCCCTGGAGACGGAAATGGCAACCCACTCCAGTATTCTTGCCTGGAAAATCCCATGGGCAGAGGAGCCTGGTGGGCTACAGTCCATGGTGTTGCAGAGTCAGACAGGACTGAATCAACTCAGCATGCATAATTTAGGGAAACATGTCACATTTTATGGGCTTCCCTGGTAGCTCAGTGGTAAAGAATCTGCCTGCAGTGCAGTAGACATAATGAGACAAATGAGGGGTCACAGGAGACCCAGGTTCCATCCCTGGGTGAGGAAGATACCCTGGAAGAGGAAATGGCAACTCACTCCAGTAGTCTTGCCTGGAGAATCCCATGGACAGAGGAGCCTGGCGGGCTACAGTCCATGGGGTTGCAGAGAGTCAGACATGACTTAGCAGACATGCACTGGGAAGGTGAGCCCTCCAGGCAGAAATCCCAGCTGCCGTCTTCTTAGAGCATCACCTGGCTCAGAGCTGCTCCTAAATCGCCTGGTAAACTCATTGGTTCCATCACTGTTCTGCTTGTATAAGACACACATACAGCCCTATCTTATTTTTTATAATTTATTTTTTGGCCATGTCAGGTCTTAGTTGCGGGATCTTCCTCTAGGCACACGGGGTCCTGAGCACGTGGGCTTCAGCTCACGTTGTGGCTTGAGGGTTTAGTTGCCCTGCGACATGAAGCATCTTAGTTGCCTTACCAGGAATCGATCCTGCGTCCCCTGTGCTGCAAGGCGGATTCTTAACCACCAGACCACCAGGACGTCCTCAGTCTCCACCAGACCACCAGGACGTCCTCAGTCTCTCTTTAGACAAGGATGAGGTGACCTCTCCTGGGATCCAGATGGTCCTACAGGAAGCACCAGCCTCTGTTATGCTCAGGACTGGGAGTGCCAAGCAGGGCGGGGTGGCAGTTCTGGGTCCAGACCTGGCTGGTCACCCTCGATGGCAGGGGACAGATGGGTCGACAGCAAGTGACGATGGAGGAGCCACCTGGAGGGAGTTGGACACTTTCCACTGGGCCCACCTCCCACGCGGGGAGCCTGGCAGACTGGGAGACTGTGGTCCCAAGTCTGAAATCAGAGCACAAACATGGCCCACCTTTGGCTGTCCTGAGTGAAGACTTTTCACCAGCCGGAGGGCTTCGAACAGCAGCAGTAGCCACAGGTGCTGGCTGCCAGTGTTACAGAAAGGCGGAGCGGACTAAAGGCCAGTGGTGACACAGCGACAATGGGCCGGCCCCTCGAGGAGCCCCCGCCACACTTTGCATACAGCTGGAGCTCGGCCCTGTCCCCAGCCACCGCCTCCGCCAAAGCCACAGAATAAAGACTCAGCCGCAGACACTGCTGTCTGGCCCCACCGTCAGGGGCTCATCCTGTCTTTCCTCTCAATTAACATAACTAAAGTGGGACCCAAGGCCTTTGTCCTCAGCTCACCCAGTCTCAAGTGCATGGCTAACCTGGGACCGGTGATCAGGAAGGCAGTCCAGGGCCTTGCAGGTCACGACCCGGGGCATCAGGCTGCTTTCTCCACTCTGCAGCCTGCTTCTTATGAGGAGAGACTGGCGTGTTCACAGCTTAAACAGGCAGATCCCGCCAACAGCCCGGCCTTCTGGAGGCCAGGTGCGTAGGGCTGGGCATCAAGAGAATTGTTTTCTGTCTGGTTACTGGAGCCCAGCTGCAAATGTGAATTTGTAATGTGACCCCGTAGGGGGTTACCCATCTCCACCTGACAGCGTGACAGCCAGTTTCCTGGGTGACAGGCAGGGCTATTTCCCTGGGTAAAGTCACAGGGAGGAGAAGGAAGTAAAAGCTGAGAATAAAAATGAACGGGTGTGCTGGGCTGACCTCTCAATGGGAAAGGCTGACCTCTAGCCATCACTGAGGATCGTGGGCCTTAACTCCTCCCAACCAAAACTATCAATGGTAAGCGTTCTTTTTTTATTTTTTTTTAAGTAAATGACATGCAGATTTATTTTATTTTGATGTATTTAAAAAATTCATTTGGCTGCACCAGATCTTAGTTGCCATTTTAGTCAATGGCAAGTTTGATTCAATTCAGTTGAGTCGCTCAGTTGTGTCTGACTCTTTGTGACCCCATGAATCGCAGCACACCAGGCCTCCCTGTCCATCANCCATGATCTTCGTTTTCTGAATGTTGAGCTTTAAGCCAACTTTTTCACTCTCCTCTTTCATCAAGAGGCTTTTTAGTTCCTCTTCACTTTCTGCCACAAGGGTGGTGTCATCTGCTTATCTGAGGTGACTGATATTTCTCCCGGCAATCTTGATTCCAGCTTGTGCTTCTTATTCACCATTTATTATGCACTTTGCATTCATAGGTCAAAACAGTACAACAGTGCAGTTTGTGTTTCCACGAGTGAGTTACATTTGCTTTCTGTGTAGCAGTTAATGCTAAATTCTCGTTACAATATGACCTGAAGCTTGTGTGAGTGTAAAGACTTCTGTCTCCGCAGGAAACAGAAAGAGCATTTCTTCAAGAACTTTGCAGGGCTGTGGTTCACGAGTGTCTGGGTATCCATCCACATGCCTACAGAACTTCTCCAGCTCTGCACAGGCCCTGCTCACTCTTCTTACCTTTTCTCCCTTGCTCCCTGCTCCCGTCCCTATGTTCATTTTTTTCTGGCCAGACACATTTATTGTCAGGTCACTGAGNATTTCTTCAAGAACTTTGCAGGGCTGTGGTTCACGAGTGTCTGGGTATCCATCCACATGCCTACAGAACTTCTCCAGCTCTGCACAGGCCCTGCTCACTCTTCTTACCTTTTCTCCCTTGCTCCCTGCTCCCGTCCCTATGTTCATTTTTTTCTGGCCAGACACATTTATTGTCAGGTCACTGAGTGTCTGCTCCGAGTCAGAGACATTTACAGAAACTGAAACTGCCCTTGCTCTCCAATTTTTTTTTTTTTTAAGATTTTTAAATTTTTTATGTGGACCATTTTAAAAGTCTTCCTTGAACGTTACAATATTGCTTCTGTCTTAAGTTCTGCATTTTTGGCCATGAAGCATGTGGGATCTTAGCTCTCCAGCCAGAGATCAAACCTGCAACCCCTGCACTGGAAGGTGAAGTCTTAACTACTGGACCGTCTTGGATTTTCACATATGTATTTACTTTGAGTCCACAGGTCTGATAACATCCAAGAGACCCACCCAGGAAGCTACATCGAATCTGAGGCACCCAGAAGCCAGCTCAGAGCCACCTGAGTCGCCAACGTCCCCGCCGGGCTATGTTCCGTTCTCACCAGGCATTCTGTTGAAAGTTTTTTTTTCAAGGCTTCAAGAAAGCTGGTCCTGTCTGAACCTGCAGGCAGTCAGGCTCCAGGAACGAGGACCTCACCAGCCTCCAACTCCAGAGTGGATGGTAAGGTGCACTGCGTTTTGTCAAAGTCCACCAAAAGCACACCTGGTGAATCAGTGGTGCGATGTTCAGAAACCGCATAACCGGTCTGCAGTGGCAGGGGTCAGAGAGGGACGAGCCGTCCAAAATCGAGCATGAGAAATGCCTTTACGAAAGAGCTGAGTGTGGAGACCAACCCAGGGCTGAGAAATACTGCCCGTGATGAAGGAATGCAGGAGCCAGGGTGGGGGACATTCGTCTGAGCTGCCAGGCAAGGAGTAAGCAAGCTTCCCGCCGCAGGGGAGCCTGGGCCTCTGTCGCCACTTGGCCCCCAGACCATCCTGAGAGTCCTCCTCTGTGCTATGGTCTAGGATGCCTGCCTGTGGCATCAAGGGCTCATGTAGGGGTCTCCTGACTCGGTGGCAAGGAGTGTCACAGAGGGACCAGGGGACACTGAGTATGCTCACAGCGGGGCCTCAGAGGACCTGGGGCAGAGCGCGGGCGAGGGTGACCAGGCAGCCAATTCCAGGCCTGGCAACGGCACTCACCCGATTCCCAGGGACTCGCCCTCTTTTTGGCCCCAGATGTGGGGTATAGGTACCCTCCCAGCCGGTGTTTGTCTCTGGCAGGCTCCTGCGTATATGATCTTGAAGTGAAAATGAAAGTTGCTTCAGTCGTGTCTGAGTCTTTGCGATCCCATGGACTGTAGCCTGCCTGGCTCCTCTGTCCATGGGATTCTGCTGGAGCCGGTTGTATTTCCTTCTCCAGGGGACCTTCCCGACACAGGGATCAAGCCCATGTCTCGTGTCCCTTACACTGGCAGGCAGCTTCTTCTCCACCAGTGCCACCTGTCATCCTTATAATCTCATTTAATAGTAAGTCGACACCTTGGGGAATTGGGTGAATTTTCCAAATTCATGGTTCCTGAGTGGCTGAGAACTACCACCAAACTCTGTCAAGTCCAAGGCCTTTTCCTAATTAGTCGGTGGACGTGCTGGGCTGGGCTGGTTTTGCCGTCTCCAAGTTGCGCCAGCCCCAGCCACCCTGTCTCCAGCCACCCCTGCTTCCCTCTGCAGCCTGGGAGGAAATTGAGTTTCAGTCTGAGGCTGGCTGATTAATCTCAGCATTGTTAGCAGCAAAGTCACATGAAGTGAAGTGTAAGGCCTTTTGGTTCCCGATCTATAAGTGCCCAGACAGCCATCAATCAATAGCGATTTTATCTTCAGGTCAGAGCGTCAGCTTCTGCCTCTGGGGCGGCACAGGACAGCCCGTCCTGGCAAAGGCGACCTCCCTCCTTGACTGCTCCCCCAGCAGCCTCTGGAGTGTCCCCAGTGATCAGCGCCAGTGAGCTTACAAAGTAACAAAGTGGCTTACATGTGATCCATCCATGTTGTGTTCAAGGTGGTTGATAAGAAGCATTCAAGAGATACACTGCACTGGCCCCTGGTAGGAACTCCTCCCTTGGAGGAGGAACTATTATGTTGGTGAAACTGAGGCTGGAGACAGACAGGCCCCAGGCCGGGCAGCTGGGGTGGCCTCCCATGGACAGAAACTCCCAAAGAGCAGGAGCAGCGAGGAGCCTTGTCCTGCCCAGATAAGAGACAGAGACCACGTGCTTCTCACTGTCAATGTCAAGGAGACCTCCCCGACTCCACATGCACAGCGAGTCTCCTTAGAGGTTGAAAGAGGGGGCGCCATCCCCTAGGAGGTGATGTCAACTACCCATAGGCCTCTTCACTGGCATCCACCTGGGCTGAGAGGTGCACACACACAGGGGAGGACCCTGAGCTAAACCAAATACAGACTCAGAGCCAGGTGGAGCAAGATGACTGGCCAAAGGATACCTGGAAGAAATGCCCCATAAAAGTGATTTAAACCATCATGAGGGTGCAATGCTCTCTGAGCCTGCCCGGGGGTGTCTATCCACAGGTACCCTTCTTCCTCCTAATAAACATTTTACTTGTTTTCACTACATTCTGCCTCCTTGTGGGAATTCATTTCTGCAAAGCTGAAGGGCCAGGGCCTTGTCACTGACCATTGGTCTAAAGGGCTAGGATTCCGAGCTCTCATTGCTGCTGGTGGACCTGGCTGGGAACTGAAGCTCTACTTCAAGCTGCTGCAGGCCGAGGCCACCTGAGATCAAAACTACTATGGTTTAAGATGGCAAAATGCCAAAACATAATAAAAACTGCCCCTGCAAGTAAGGCACAAAATCAGTCCAGTTTTTCCCTCCCTCTACCTTCTTAGAGTCCTTCTCCTCTCTCCAACACCCCCTACCCCCCACCCCACTTCCAACATCAGGACCAAGTGGTGGCCATCATGGCTGCTTAAGGCGTTCCTTCTTTTGGATAAACTTACTCTGAGGACAGAGTGCTGACCAATTCCCTGCAGAGAAAAGACTCATCACTTTTTGTGGACCCTCACCCAGCCATGGGCTTCGCCCTGACAAGCAGCTGCCAAGATCAGTGCACACAGAGCTGGCAGATCCCGCCAGGACTTGGGGGGCACTGAACGGGGATGATTCCTGTAATGCCAAGGAGGGTCCCCAGGCTGGGCAGAGTCCCAGGCCTGAGCAAGCACACTCTGAGCTAGCTGACTGGCAGGTTGCTGGTTGTCATGGCAGTGCAACCCCTGCCAAGTAGCGGGGGGGGGTCCCAGGACAAGGAAAAAGCCTGGCAGCTGCTAAGCAGAGGGGCGGGGGTCAGGGAGAGGTGAAGGACTTGGTGGGTTCATCAGTTCCAAACGAGCTTCAAGTATTTGTAAGACTTCCAGCACTTTTTTTTCCCTTAAGAAGGAAGAATTCATAAAATAGTGATGATGAAAAATATTGCATGAATGGTGAAGAAAAGGAGAGGTAAGAGAAAAACTTGAAAGGGACCAGGTGCTGGGCACTAAAAATGAAGGCGTGGGACAGTGAAAAAACCTCAGGGCACAACTTAAATCCCTACCCAAGGAGCAAAGGCAATGGAAAAAAGGAACTTGGGTCTTTGGAGCCAAAGGTAAAAGAAAATGAGAGTCTAAGGCAGCTTGTTCAGCCTGCAGCCTGGGGCAGCATGTGACCGCGAGGGGCCAGGACTGACCTTGGCGATGACAAAGCCAGGCTTGTGACAGACATGAAAAGGCTGCGGCCCCCTGCACTCAGGGCTCACCGGCTGCTTTGTATCAGTGCTGGTGATGCCTGGGGATTTTGCAGGGCCTTCAACTTAAAAGTATTTCTCCTTAGGAACTCAGACCTTTCTTGCAATGTGAAAATGGCTTCAGTTTAAATGACAGCTTTAAACAGTCATCACAAATTATGCCAGGGTCAAAACGCATAAAAAGTGTCAGGCTAGTTTTGAGCAGTTTTGCTTTATTGTTAGATGAGGCCAAACCTGCAGGTGTTCCTGCCTTTTATCAAGTCTGTTCTCCAAGCGACTGCTCATATCCTCCAGGAGCTGGTCGGGTTGGTGCCTGTCACTGTGGAAGGAACAGGACCCCCAGGCAGCCTGCTGGACACTGCAGACACTGGCTCTATAACTCGAGCCTGAGGGCACCCCGGAGAGTCTCCGGCCCTCCTGATGCCCAGCAGCCTAACCTGAAAAGCCTAACCCTGGAGTGACCCTGGTCAGCATATATTCATCTGAGCGAACCTCTGTTACTGCTTTCCCAACAGTGAAGCAAGGCCTGGATTCTGCTTAGTGTCAGGTGGGGCTTCTTCTAAAGCAAGTCATCAGCCAGACATGAAACTTGCTTGCTTTGCCCACAAATCACATGGGCTTCCCAGGTGGCAGTAGTGGTAAAGAACCCGCCTGCCAACCCAGGAGACGCAAGAGACACGGGTTTGATCCCTCAGTTGGGAGGATCCCCTGGAGGAGGAAATGGCGACCTGCTCCAGTGTTCTTGCCTAGAGAATTCCATGGACAGAGGTGCCNCCACAAATCACATGGGCTTCCCAGGTGGCAGTAGTGGTAAAGAACCCGCCTGCCAACCCAGGAGACGCAAGAGACACGGGTTTGATCCCTCAGTTGGGAGGATCCCCTGGAGGAGGAAATGGCGACCTGCTCCAGTGTTCTTGCCTAGAGAATTCCATGGACAGAGGTGCCTGGCGGGCTACAGCCTATGGGGCCTCGAAGAGTCAGACACGATTGAGTGACTAAGGATGCACGCACGAACAATGTGGACCACACCTTGAAGGTTGCCTCCTTCCACAACTTGCTCTCAAACACACTTTCTTTGGAAGATGCAACANGATCCCCTGGAGGAGGAAATGGCGACCTGCTCCAGTGTTCTTGCCTAGAGAATTCCATGGACAGAGGTGCCCGGCGGGCTACAGCCTATGGGGTCTTGAAGAGTCAGACACGATTGAGTGACTAAGGACGCATGCACGAACAATGTGGACCACACCCTGAAGGTTGCCTCCTTCCACAACTTGCTCTCAAACACACTTTCTTTGGAAGATGCAACAAAAAAAAGCTGTCCAGTAAGTAACAGACTCTCATGCCCCTTGGGGTGAGTTCAACTTATGCCCATGTTTCCTGGAAGTAACCCTACAGTGGCGTTGGCACCTGCAACCTTTGCTCCGGTTCTGGGAAGCCCAGCTGCTGCCAAGGCAGAGCTCACCATCTACAATTTTCTTCCCGAGGCTCTGTCTGCTCAAAGACACTGATTTCTCTGTATTGTGAATTCGCATTTATATTTCTGTAAGAATACTTCAGGGGACTCTGGGTGATCAGTTGCTCAGTTGCATTTGACTCTTTGCAACTCCACGGACTGTAGCCCACCAGGTTCCCCTGTCCATGGGATTCTCCAGGCAAGAATACTGGAGTGGGTTGTCATTTCTTCCTCCAGGGGATCTTCCCGACCCAGGGATTGAACCAGCGTCTACTGCGTCAGCAGGAGGATTCTTTACCACTGAGCCACCACCCCCTCAGCGGAATATGCAGGATTTCTAAAGTGTGTCTACAAATCAGTAAGCAAAAGGTAGTCAACTCAATTTAAAAAAAAAAAGGGCAAAAGGAGAGAGAGAGAAAAAAACAACCATGAAAACCACAATACACCCATCAGAGCAGATAAAATGAAAAAACACATGCAATTTCAAGTTGTTGGACCGCACCCCACAGGGCTGAAAGGTCTGCAATTGCTCAGCTTCAAGAAAGAGCACGGAGTTGGAAACAGAGACATCGACAGTTTAAGTGATGGGGAGCCAACACATCTGAAGCAGGGTCCTGGAGCCATACCCCACCCTGTGTGGCAGACAGCGGGCAGGACATGGCGGCATGGGGGCACGGTGAGGTTACCAGTTACAGGGGGATTGACATCAGGTGTGCTCATTAGTTACCAGGGAAGCCAGCAGAGGCTCATGCCCCTCGCTGCGCCTTTGATAAGAACGGGCACCAGTTGAGGCCTGGGCCAAGTACATAGGAAGGTCAGTCTTACACACAGGATGGAGGTGAAGCAGGGACTGCTCGGACAGAGGATGGGCAGAGAGCAAGAGAGCAGCCATCCTGAGTGGCTTGACCATATACAAGTTGTTAAGAGATTATGCTAAGGTAATTATCATGAATGATTAATCATTTGAATATTTATCTGATTATTTGAATAATTATAGTATCTTGTTATACAGTAATAATTATTATTACAGTAATATGAACATGCCAGTACCTTGATTACAGAGCTGCCAGTATTGAAGCAAGGCAGGACCCTATGGTCCTTTCCCCGCATGTCCTCTAGCTGCCTTTTGTCTGTAGGAAAACTTTAGTCAGAGAATAAGTTTAATCAGAGAAGTGAGAAAATACAGAAACAAAGGAAAGCAGTCCAACAGAACAATTGCTGAGTCACTAAGCACAGTCAAGGACCTTCAGTTCCTCCTCCAGGGCTATGGATAATACTCTGAGAGCCGTCTCCTGTGAGCTGTCTTCTAGACCCTGAAAAGCCCCACCAGGTGGAAGAAGTTACCCACACGATGACTGGGCTGTGGCCATGAGAGAAGCTGCCGCGATTCCAAGAACTGGCCTCAAGCAAACGGGAGCCCTGGAACTGAAGACTAACGGTACTTGTTTTCAGTACCGTTAAACAAACGATACTTAAACCAAGATAATGACGGTCAGACCACCGGTGACCAATTTCAAGATGACTATCAGCTGTTTTAATCCGCTTCCTCCATCTATACAGCCTTGAACCTCCCCTCTGAAAGCTCTCGTCCATTGAAGTCAGGGGGGAGTTGGCCTCTAGGCAGGATTCCACCCTCCCCTCTGGCTGTCAGTCTCCAAAATAAAGCAAACTTTCCTTTCCACCAACCTGGGCTCTTTATTGACTTTTGGGCAGCGAGCCGCCAGACTCCACTTCCAGTTACAGGACACACAGACACTAAATCGGTCCCAACCCTGTGGGAAACGTCTTGGTTGGTGCCTGTGAGTATAAAGCATGCCCTAGGACCCAGCAGCCACCTCCAGGAGTACCCACCAGGGGTGCACACCTGTGTTCACCAGAAGAAAGAGCAAGAATGATGTCTGCATCAACCCTGCATCGAGCAACCTCAGGCCATCCGAGTGTCCCTCTGCAGAGTGGATGAATCATGGTCAGTTCACACGATGGATCACTGTATACTATGAGCACAAATGTGCCCGACCGACTGCAATGACACGGACAAACTCACACTGCCACCGAGCGGAAGAGGTCGCACAGCAGAGGGCCTCACACAGGACTCGTTCCTGTAAAGTTCAACAGACGGCAGTCTGTGGTCTGGTATTAGCGGTTAGGATGGTGTGCAGGGGGTGGGCGGGGGGCTGCGGCGGGGTTCGGAGGCTGCTCTTGCTTGCCCACTTTATCGGATGTACAACTTATGATTTGTGTCCTTTATTAGTTATATGGCACGCAGGATCTTAGTTCCCTGACCAGGGATCAAACACATCAGAGCTCAGAGTCTTAACCACTGGACTGCCAGGGAAGTCCCTTGTGTCCTTTTCTGTATGTGGTTCTGCCATAGAAACAACTGAATATAAAACAGAACCATGTAAAGAACAGACTTTTAGACTCTGTGAGAGAAGGTGAGGGTGGGATGATTTGGGAGAGTGGCATTGAAACATGTATATTACCATATGTGCNTTGAGTTGCCATTTCCTACTCCAGGGGATCTTCCTGACCTAGGGATTGAACTCAAGTCTCCTGCACTGGGAGGCATATTCTTTACTGTCTGAGCCAGCAGGGAAGCCCGTTTAAGAGATGCTCGCCCACTGCGAGGGTGGGACAATATTGAAACATGTATATCCATATGTAAAATAGATGACCAGTGCAAGTTCGATGCATGAGACAGGGCGCTCAGGGCTGGTGCACTGGGATGACCCTGAGGGATGGGATGGGGAGGGAGGCGGGAGGGGGGTTCAGGATGGGGGACACATGTATACCCATGGCTCATTCATGTCAGTGTATGGCAAAACCACTACAGTACTGTAATTAGCCTCCAATTAAAAGAAATAATTTACAACAACAAAAAGACCAAACAACCCCCGCCTCCGCAAAAAAAGAAACAAAGCAGAACCAAAGGAGAAAATCTCCAGGAGAGCTTGCTGGCTAAGAAGCCAGCTGTGCCCAGTCCACAGGACCCCCGTGCCCCTGAATCTCCCCCACCCCCGGCCACTTGGTGATGATGCCCTGCCTTCTAAGAGACCAGGAGGTGATGGCCTTTCCTCAGCACCTGCCATTTCTTTCCTCTTTCTCCTGTTTGCCTCGCCAAGCACTCTCTACCTAAACCTAACTGCAGAGGTCAGAAACCAGAGCAAAGTTCTTCTCCTCTTCCTACCCCCGAAACTGACATCACCGAACGCGAGGCTAGCCAGAGGGGTTCTGTTCCACCTCCCATGGGTATAAGTTAGAGCATAACCCTCTAACCTTGCCAAGGTCACGTACTTAACAAAATTCACGCTGGCTTGCAGGCGAGTTGGACCTCTCTTTTTTCTCCGAGGAGAAGGCTTTGTGCTTCCGGCCTCTTTGCTCCTGACACTGACATGTCCTCTTTAAACTCTTTTCCCAAGCTCACAGGGACTCTGACTCTTTGCTGAAACCGGCCCCTCGCTGCCCTCCCTTTCAGGCTTCTGTGAAATCCAGACCCATCACCTTCCCTCTGTGTTCACCTTCCCCTCCCTTTCCCCAAGGCCCTTCGACAAATGCCCACAGCTGTGAGTCCTAATCTCTGAGCCTGGTCCGTGGCTGCAACTTAAAAAGCAAACGCAGGTAGATTTAGTAACTAAAAGACAGTTTTGTCTTCCTTCAGTGACAGATAAAAAGCCAGCAATGTATTTTACCGAAAGAATTTTCTTCAAAACTCTTACTGTACTATTGCCTCTAACACTTTTTTCTTTTTTTTCTAACACTTTTTTAAGCCTAAAAAAACTTCAGCCTTTGATTTAGAAAAATTCCCCAGTTCAAATCAAGTTCATTCAGTTCAGTTCAGTCACTCAGTCGTGTCCGACTCTTTGCGACCCCATGAATCGCAGCACGTCAGGCCTCCCTGTCCACCAACTCCCAGAGTTCACTCAGACTCACATCTATCGAGTCGGTGATGCCACCCAGCCATCTCATCCTCTGTCGTCCCCTTCTCCTCCTGCCCCCAATCCCTCCCAGCATCAGAGTCTTTTCCAGTGGGTCAACTCTTCGTATGAGGTGGCCAAAGCACTGGAGTTTCAGCTTTAGCATCATTCCTTCCAAAGAAATCCCAGGGCCGATCTCCTTCAGAATGGACTGGTTGGATCTCCTTGCAGTCCAAGGGACTCTCAAGAGTCTTCTCCAACACCACAGTTCAAAAGCATCAATTCTTCGGCGCTCAGCCTTCTTCACAGTCCAACTCTCACATCCATACATGACCACTGGAAAAACCATAGCCTTGACTAGATGGACCTTAGTCGGCAAAGTAATGTCTCTGCTTTTGAATATGGTATCTAGGTTGGTCATAACTTTTCTTCCAAGGAGTAAGCGTCTTTGAATTTCATGGCTGCTGTCACCATCTGCAGTGATTTTGGTGCAATTCATTAATTAGGTGCATTCAAAGAACTGCTAAAAAGTAGGGCATTAAGTTTTAAGATTTGCATTCCTCTCCTAAATTATACCATATATTCAAATGATACTTTTAAATTATGTATGCTTTACATATATAGTGGCAAACGTGAAAATAGTAAACACTATTTAGAAACAGTTGTGCAATTCGTTAAGGGATGTTTTTAACATGCAGTTATTTTTTCCATTCGTACTCTGGCTCCCTCTACTGGGTAGTTTGCATCATTGCGGAGGCCCTTCTGAGATTATCCTGCGACCAGTGGTGCTTCATTGTATAATATAGTCCATGTAGCTTCCCCCAGGGGTGGGGGTGGGGGGCGGGAAATTCACGCTAACAGTACACTGAACCACATCCTTCACTGGAGGTAATGATGGATTCCCCAGGAGGTCTCCTGGCATTGCCCAGGATATCAGAGCACAGTGAAGACAATTCTCCAAAGCCAAGACCACGGGTTCTTTATCCAGCTCTCCTTCGGGTCTTGACTTGGGGAAATCACATGAAGGAAGGGAACTGGGCCTACGATTTGTCCCCTATGCGCCACGTAATCTTTGATAAGTTGAGCGGCAGATATTTGAATTTTAACAGCCTGGAGTGTGGTTAACAGCGCAGCTGATGAAGTGCAGGCCATATGTTTAAAAGAACCAGCAGATGGGAAGGGTACCTTCAATTCTGATGGAAAATAAAAAGCCTAATAATGGGTGGCCCCTTCGTCACCATTCTTGGCTTTTCATTCTTGGCACAATCACAGAATCTTCATCGGCTTTTCTAAAACAGCCTGCAGTAAGTTACTTTTGGGTCAGTCCCAGGGGAGATGAAGGGACCTGACACGGTGTGGAGGGGACAGTCACCTTCACCCGAAATCTCATACTAGTTGATAGTCTGGTTGTAAATTCTTTGTGAATTTCTACATAGACAATCATACCATCTGCGAATAGAGATTGTTCTATTTCCTTTTCTTTTTAGTGCCCCACTGCAGGCTAGGACTTCTAATATGATGATGAACAAATACCCCTGCCTTGTTCCTGATTGTAGAGGAAAAGTAATCAGTCTTTCTCCACCAAGTACAGGTTAGCTGTTGGGTTTCCTCGGCAGGTTGAGAAAGTGCCATTTTTTTTCATTCTGAAAGCTTTGTGTTTCAGAAAATACCAAAACGTTTGTATTTTCAAGACATCTGTGCATTTTATCCAGGTTATTACATGTACGGGCACAGAACAGTTTGTGATGCTTCACTGTCATTCTTGACGTATGAAGTGTCTGTAATGTCTCCTTTTTCAGTCCAGATACGGGTAACTTGTTCTTCTCTATATTCCTGGTGAGCCTGGCTAAAGGTTTGTCAATTTCACTGACCTTTTAAAAAATACTCTTTCCCCCCACACTTTAGTATTTTTGTAGTAAAATATACATGACATAAAACTTACCAGCTCAACCATTTGTAAGTGTACAGCTCAGCAGCATCAAATACATTCACATTACGGTGCAACTACCACCCCATCCATTTCCAGAATTTTCGTCTTCCCAAACTGAAACTCTGCACCTCTTAAATGCTAACTCCCCACCCCCATCCCCTGGTCTCTGCTCACCACTTTACTTTCTTTTGCCATTAATCTGACCACTCTAGGCCCCCTCATCTAGGTGGAATCATACAGTATCTGTCAGTCAGCTTTTGTGACTTATTTCACTTACCACAATGTCCTCAAGGGTCATCCATTCTGTAGAGCATGTCAGAAATTTCCTTACTTTCTGAGTAATATTTCATTGTATTTCTATATCACAGAACACATCGTTTACTCATCCATCAACAGGCATGTGGGTTCCTCCCAATTTCTCGTTATTCTGAAATATGCTTCTATGAACATGGATGTACAAGTATCTATTGACTCTCTGCTTTCACTTCTTTGGGGCATATACCCTGAAGAATTGCTGGATCACCTGGTATTTCCATGTTTAATATTTTGAAGAACTGCATACCATTTTCCACCGTGGCTGCACCATTTTACATTCCCACTGGCAGCGCATACAGGTGGCAGTTTTTCCACATCCCTGCCAACACTTGTTCTTTGGGTAACAGCCATGCTTAAGGGTATGAAGACATCTCAGTGTGGCATTTCTCTAACGATCGCTTTCTACCCATTTAAAAATAAAAGCTTTTGTTGTTATTGTGTGGATACAGTTTTTGGCCTATTATCTTTATGAAGTCTTCTGTTTCAAATTATGGAGTGAAGAGCTGTTTTCAGGGCTGGAGAGCATTTCAGCAAGTTGGGGCAGATCCTCAATGGGCTTCAGNGCATTTCTCTAACGATCGCTTTCTACCCATTTAAAAATAAAAGCTTTTGTTGTTATTGTGTGGATACAGTTTTTGGCCTATTATCTTTATGAAGTCTTCTGTTTCAAATTATGGAGTGAAGAGCTGTTTTCAGGGCTGGAGAGCATTTCAGCAAGTTGGGGCAGATCCTCAATGGGCTTCAGGGGCTGACCCGACAAGTAGAGCTGATGACTCGCGGGCCTGCTGAGTCTGACACACACCCTGAGTCTCTCTCAGAGGCTTCAGCATCTGGGGATGGGAGGAGAGCACCCCTGACTTGTCTTTCGGAAAACGAATTTTTTCATATAATAAAATCCCCTCATTATAACCACAAGCATTTGTGGAGCTGTATTTAGAAAGGTCTGTGGGTTTTCAAAGAAAGAAATCTAGCAGAATTTAGGGGTCCTGATGCTGGCCTTGCCCATCGAGCCGTAATCCCCAGTTCTTCCTCTCTGCCCTGGGGCCCTGCTGTCTCTCTTGGAGGAAGCTCCCCTTGCTGGGCCGTGTGGTGGGTTGTTGTCAACAGTGGGTAGACTGGGGCTGTTTCATCTTGCTCTCAGCCTGTCATAAAGGGTTATCACTTAAGCCTACGGAGCGGAGTGGATCTGCTGGCAAACAGACTAAATGCATCAGCTCCCAGAGGCAGGTTTCAGAACGCTTCTCAGTAGTAACTGTCCCATTACGGGAACGAGAATCGCTTCAGGTTTTGTGGCAGGCGGTTCACTACATTTCCGGGGCACTGCCTGTCTCTAGCACGAGAACATCCCCCATTTCCAAGGAGGGGCCAGGTGTTCAGAAACCATAACCCATGAGGACGGCAGTGCAAGCTGTAACTACAAGGGCTAGTTTTTCCAGAGGTTCCAGATCGACAGCCTGTGGATATGCTCCTGTCCTTCTAGTCTGTGTTGCCACTGGCCGGGAGGCAGCTCCTTCCTGAAGGCGAGGAGGAGCCCCCACCCCTGCCCCGGTTCCCTAGCTCTGCATCCGCTCTTCCATGTTGCAAGTTCTGCCCTGCACTCCCATGAGGGGTCTGTCTGGGGCACCTGATGGTTATCCTTAGAGGCGGGGACTGTCTTTGGTCTTTTGGTCACGCCCCCACAGCTCCAAGCACAGGGCCGGCCTTACAGCAACCACCTGTGAGAATCACCTTTGTTCATCAGCGCATCACAGCGCCAACATCTGCCTGCATGTCATGTCCTGACCCACCCTCAGCTGCAGTCTGTGGTCTACTTACAAGTTCTAGGCAATAATCTGTAAGCCAAGTACTTTCTCTCCCTGCTAATGCAGGTCACTTGTAGAGGAAAAAACAACTAACTTTAGGTGGTTTTATAGCTTGAGGCAAGCAAGATGAATCTCTTGCTTCATTGCATGCTCAACTAATATATAGGCCTCTGGGTTTTTTGTTTTAAATCTTTTGGCCGAGCTGCTTGGCATGTGGGATCTGAGTTCCTGACCAGGGATTGAATGCTGTGATAGAAATGGGGACTCTTAACCCCTGGACCATCAGAGAAGTGCCACCTGTCAGTTTCATATTAAAAACTATTTAAACTGTTAGTTAAACAAAACCACCTACCGATTTGACCCAGCACTTCACAGATCCAGGAAGGAGAAGACTTGCAGGGAGCGGTGTAACCACTGGTGCCTGTGGTGAGGCTGAGCTGAGAGTCCTCGAGGAGCTGGAGCGGCCAGTCAGAGGTCACTGCAGGGGCCCAAGAGGAGTAGGAATGCAGGTCCCATGCCCTTTCCTCCCAGCCCCTCCTGGTAGCAGGTCTAAGGGGAAGGGCGGGTGTCCTCCAGAGGAGGGCCAGAGCACTGGAAGGGGACGTGAAGTGAGACAGCAGGTGAGTAATCAACACGCTCCAGGCCTAGTTGTCTGATGGTGAAGGGCACAGACATTACACACACGTATTTCACCATGTAAAGTGTNTCCTGGTAGCAGGTCTAAGGGGAAGGGCGGGTGTCCTCCAGAGGAGGGCCAGAGCACTGGAAGGGGACGTGAAGTGAGACAGCAGGTGAGTAATCAACACGCTCCAGGCCTAGTTGTCTGATGGTGAAGGGCACAGACATTACACACACGTATTTCACCATGTAAAGTGTGCAGCCCAGTGACACTAAGTACACGCACTTAGTACACTAAGTACAACCATCACAACCATCCTTCGTGGTATTCTCATCTTCCAAAGGCAAGCTCTGTCCAGGCAAACACTCGTCCCCCACGCCTGGCGCCCACCAGGCTGCGTCTCTGGCCTTGACTGCTCCAGGCCCCTCGGTGAGCGACACTGTACAGGGTCCGTCCTCCTGTGCCTGGCTTATCTCACTCAGCATGAGGTCCTCAAGGTTCATCCATGCTGTCCATTCCCCTGCCAATGGACACTTGGGCTGCTTCATTTTGGCTACTGTGAATAAAGTTGTGAACATTAGTGTACAGCATCTGTCTGTGGCCCAACTTTCAACTTTTGGAGGTGTACCCTCAGGACTGGAATTGCTGAGTCTATGCCTAAATCTTTTGAGAAAGTATCGACATGTTTTCCACGGTGAAGGAGGCTACATTTTCCTTATCAAAAACACTCAAAAGATTAAGATGTGGAGTTCTGGAAGAATATCATCAGATATGTAAATTTACGATTGCACAAGTAAGTGTAGCAACTCAACTGTCATTCATAAATACAAAATTTTATTTGCACTTCATTAGTGTAGAAGGACCACAATGCTTCTCATATCACAACACTCAAGACACGCCAAGTTATTCAAATACATAATGACTTATTTACCTTGACTAAACAAACAGTGCAGTTTAATAAAAGATATACCAAAGATAAGAGTTCACAAATTCATTATCAGACCAAGGGAAAAAAAAAAAAAAGAACACAGTCTAGGCTTAATAGGAATAAGCTTCACTGTCAAGGGGAGAGGTTTTATCATTACAAAGGTATATAGAATGTTTAGGCAAATACGTGTAGGTTCTTTGATATAGTAAAATGCATCTCTTTAAAATTCCTTTAAACAGGATTTGTGTAGGACAGCAGCGTTCTTTTAAAATCTTCTATAGTTTCAAAAACATTTCTTTTATTGAATCTTTGTAGTTCTTAAAAGCACAGAGTGCGTTCATCAGGAAACCAGAGAGATTCCCAGGCCTCAGGACCAATTCAAGTCCCACATTCTAACTAATCATGTTCTACCATTAATGTGAATAAATAACCTTCAAGACTTTTAAGCAAGCATGGAGCTTGCTTTGTGGGAAACACTCCAATACTTCAAAGATGCTACAGCTGGGAGAAATGTAAATAAAGAAAAAGCATTCAAGGTCGCTTTTCTCCCCCCAGAGTCTTTAGTTTTACAAATTTTCTTTAAAACAGTAAGCAAAGCACCACGTTCTTTCTTCTTATCAGAATATCTCCATCTTCATAATGTAGTTAACAAGGACAACTATATTATGTATTTCCAGAAACATTACAGCTATTTCTCCTGTTCTTCGTATCAGAAGTACGACGTTCCCCAGTGTATACACACTAGGCATTGGGATGATGAATGAAATATAATAATTTGGAGGGAAATATGTCATTTATAACCCAAACTTACCCAGGATTGCATATCTGCATATTTACAAGTTAGTGTATAGCTCTGACGTGGATTACAAAGTGCGAGAGGAAATTGTCAAAATGATTGTAGTGCAGAATGCGACCTTCTCCCTGTCCAGGAATCACACCCACTTCGCCTCCAAAGCGGCGAGTCAACAGCATCGCACGTGTGGTCTGGGCGGGGGCAGCTCTGGGGGGATCTCGGGCTCGGGTTGTAACGAGAGGATGCTGTTGGACAGCTCGTTCCTGAGCATATCCAGGGGCATCTTGGGGATAAAGGAAAAGACAAACGCATTGTAACTCGACAATGTAAAGACTCTGCAGACTATACAATTACAGAAGACCAAAGTGTTTTTTTATAGGAAACTCTCTAATCATCAGAGTTCAGTTAGACATTCAGCCAAAACCTTAGAACCAGGTTCAGGGAGCTTCAACCAACACACAAAGGCTGTGCAGCCCATTTCACACCCTTCGGCGAAGAGAGCAGGTGGACCTCATCGACATTTCCTTTCACAGCCCAGTGTGACGGAAACTTAAAAGTATCAAAAAAATGAAAAAACGGTTCTGTGTTCTCAGGGAGCATACCATTNGGAGCTTCAACCAACACACAAAGGCTGTGCAGCCCATTTCACACCCTTCAGCGAAGAGAGCAGGCGGACCTCATCGACATTTCCTTTCACAGCCCAGTGTGACGGAAACTTAA
The DNA here is from genome assembly GCA_006410615.1 of Neotragus moschatus. Classification (NCBI taxonomy): domain Eukaryota; kingdom Metazoa; phylum Chordata; class Mammalia; order Artiodactyla; family Bovidae; genus Neotragus; species Neotragus moschatus. The sequence continues at coordinate 5,081,167 of SJYA01003091.1, read as the reverse complement.
AAGTATCAAAAAAATGAAAAAACGGTTCTGTGTTCTCAGGGAGCATACCATTTAAAGGAAGAAGTACCTTCTCTTGGCAGCTATACAGATAGTCATTGTATTAGATGCTTTTGAATTATATTGCATCGAGGCAATTATGTGTAATAATAATATAAAAACACTTAAAGATCTAAGGAATCTCTGGAGATAAGCCCAAAGATGCTTGAACAATGTGCTGCTGTCCAGTGAGGTCATCTTCCTGGTCTGGTACCACAAAAGGCTCCACCAGACAGGAAGAGCCTCGGTGGGAGGCAAGACCCTCACTGCCTGCACCTAACAAGGTCCTTGTGGGAAAACTCAAACAGGAGAGGAGTGGATGTCAAATAAACACAGCCCACAGTCTCCCTTGGGCTTCCCTGGTGGCTCAGTAGTACAGAATGACCTGCCAATGCGGGAGACATGGGTTTGATCCTTGGGTTTGGAAGATCCCCTAGAGAAGGAAATGGCAACCCACTCCACTACTCTTGTCGGGGAAATCCCATGGACACAGGAGCCTGGTGAGCTATAGTCCATGGGGTCACAAAGAGTCAGACATGACTGAGCAACTGAAAAACAACAACAAATGGTCACATCCACTCCACCCATGTGTGAGGCTGAGTGAGGATGTGCAATGTGGCCCTGAGGATGTGGTGAGAGGCTGCTGCTGCGGCGGGCTGAGTCCTTGGCCCAGGTCTCCAGCCTGACAACCCCTGGGNCGGACATGACTGAGCAACTGAAAAACAACAACAAATGGTCACATCCACTCCACCCATGTGTAAGGCTGAGTGAGGATGTGCAATGTGGCCCTGAGGATGTGGTGAGAGGCTGCTGCTGCAGGGGGTTGAGTCCTTGGCCCAGGTCTCCAGCCTGACAACCCCTGGGGTTTGCTCTCTACATGAAAGGTTCCAAACCACAAACAGCAAAGGAAATTATGAAGAGGTTCCAGGTAATGTGCTATCAGGACACAGGATTCTATTTTTTTTTTTTTTACCTTTTTCAGGATGTCATCGACAAGCTTCAGGAAGATCTCGTCTACGTTGAAGTTANCTGCCCCAGATCACCACTGCAAACTTGCACTGACAGTCCCCGACCGGCCCCAGCGTCGATCCCCGCTCCCTGGAGAGTGGGGGTCCCCTGCACACCCGCCCTGGCTCAGGCCCGGACCCACCCAACCCTCTTGGAAGGCAGACTGACCACGTCTAATATTTTCCATAAGAAACTCGCCGAAATCAGTTATTTTTAGTCCTGATTGCTGCCTAATGCAAAGTGCATACGTTTTCATTCCGTTTAACTGATAAATAAAATAAATAGCCTGCTCCTTTGGGGAATCCCGTGAGTTCAAACAGTAGTAAAGAACTCCAAGACTGACACTCCAGAAGTTTAGGGACTCTGAGCTCGGGCTGTGTGTTTGGCCACTTCTGTTTGGAAGGATTTAAGGATTCAGAAAATCACTGCTCTGATCCCTGGCCAGGGATCTGTTTAGCAAATTCCTCAGCGTGAACTTGAGCACCTCAGAACACAGGGTTCTAAACATGATAGGAGCTGGCACATTTGCCCAGCATGATCATGTAACTCACCAAATTTCAGCTTTATTTAGAACTAGCTTTAGTACAAACTTAGTCCATGTGGGTATTACTCTACTAACCTGATTTGTGAAAGTGCAGCATTGCCCACCGGGTAAACTGGAAGCTTACACGTATAAGAGAATTCTTAGCTCTCCAAAAGCAATCACAGTAGAAGTCTTTGCATTCTTTTCAGTATTCTTGCCACGATAATCCCATGGACAGAGGAGCCTGGCAGGCCACAGTCCATGGGGTCGCAAAGAGTCTGACAGAACTGAGCAAACTAACATACTTTCACTTAGGATGTTAAAATATGATCAGATCTCTGTTATTTTAAGCATGGCTCCATCACTTAACAGTCAGTGAGCCTCTCTGAGCTGTAGATTTCTCTCCCCTTCTATAGGAATCAGAGTGACTCCTTTTGCCATTCAGTGTTGTGAGAAAAACACCTACTGACAACCTATGCAGCGTTTGTCACAAACCATAACTCATTCCACTAATGTAAGGAATTAAAGAACCTGGTTTACCCAAGGCTTTCCAGAGATATTTCAATTTCACAAAGCAAGACACATCTGCAAAGGTAATCTCAAGATTTTTGGTTTGGTCCACCCTGATTTGTAGCCCTTCCTGTCCCAATAGGCAACATTTTGTGGTGTGGGTTGTGTAGCCAAAGACCCTCTTGCTTGTAATATAGTATATTCCTCATGAAGCAACTCTGTACTGTTTCCTCCACTGGGATACTTAATGGGTTAAGTGGCAGGGAGATGGGTAGCACCCCCAGAGGGCCCAGTTAAAATCCTTAGTGTTGCTTTGCACTATCTGTTATTACACAATGTTCCAGCACACAGAACCAGATACATAGTACAATTCAGTAGCTGTTTGTAAAAGAATGAAGGACATTTCCTATTGATAAAATTAGCGGGCTCTGTAGGCTATCCTAAATCCAGACTGTGACATAAAGTGCTTACCCTGCCTGCCTGCTTTTCCCCTGGAAATTCCTCCCTATCATTTTATAAGACCCCCCTTCCTTCACTACCAGCTCAGTGCCATCACCACCAGCTAAGACCAGAGAAGCTATAACTTTTACAAAGGACCAGAACTGGAAGGGCATCAGAAGTGGGTCACCAATCCCCAAAAGACAGGCACAGAAGAGAAGCCAAAGAACCTGGGGAAGGTGGGGACAGGAGGACTCTGGAGATAGTGGGTCCTGGAATTGCAGGGAGGACTGTGGTTTACAAAGGTAGGACTGATCACAAGAGTCAAATCCTGCAGACCAGTCACGTCAAATTAGTGCAGGCACTCTGCGATCTTTGTGGCACTGAGGTACTGTCAGAATGACTGTGCAGATTCAAACAGTTTGAAATGATCTTCATAACGAATGGGAAAATTAGGATTGTTCTGCGACCTTCACACATTTTTCCTGAGATATGAAAAACATCAGTTATAAGTATAAAGAAATGAAAGAAATAATAAAACTAGTGTTATTTAGGACAGGGTCATTGGACACATCAGAAATGCTGATAAAGTGCTGTGCGTCTTTGTAGAAACCTTATCAAGAAGAGCTTGAACAGTGCTCATCTTCCTGTCAGGAGACTCAGGATAAGCTGTGGACATCTTTCCATGGTGTGGTGAATTGTTGCAATCCTTCCAAAGCTTGGATCAGCTTCCAGCATTTTGTTCTTTTCATGCTCAGTGTTTATGAATTATTCCAATAGTTCATTTAATGTTACATTTTTTGCTGGCATTTACTTCCTCTGAGCTGGCTTCATCTTTTTCATCACAACCATTTTCCTCTGTTGTGTCAATAAGCCAGTCTTCCCTGAGCTCCTCTGTCAGCGTGTCTGAAACTTCTCGAAAGGCGGCAGGGTCACTCATCCCAGAGTCATCTGTTTCTTTTTAGATTTCCTTTATTAAAGTAAAGTTGATTTACAATGTGTGTTAACTTCTGTACAGCAAGATGACTCAGTTACACATGTATTACGTTCCTTTTCATATTCTTTTCCGTGATTCATAACAAGATATCGGGGTTCCCTGTGCTGTACAGTAGGACCTTGTTTATCCATGTGATATGTAATAGTTTGCATCTGCTAATCCCAAACTCCCAGTCTATCCCCTACCTCAGCCCCTTCAGCCATTTCTTCTCTAACTCCACTCACACAGATTCAGTTTCACTTCGCATATGATCACTTTTTATTTCTTTGATATGCACCTTCCTTTTTGGTGACCAGCTTCCTCTTTCGACTCTCTGTTTTGGTGAAATGTCATGTGGGTTTACCATGGGAGACAAGGAAGCAATACAATGACACACTCTGCTGTCAAAAGAAGGTTGTTGTTGTTCAGCCTCTAAGTCATGTCCGACTTGATGACCCCACGGACTGCAGCATGCCAGGCTTCCCTGGCCTTCACTATCTCCTGGAGTTTGCTTAAACTCATGTCCATTGAGTTGGTGTGGGGCACTGAATAACCCCACAGGGACCAGTCACCAACAGACTCTGAAAGAAGTGACATCGTAAAGGAGGCTCTGACTCTATTTTTTGATGTTTGAGTACTGACATCTTTTAAGCCTCGCCCCTGCCTCCTGCCCTGGTGCCCCATGTCTGGGCAAGTGATAAGAAAGTCTGGGCCCTCCCTCTTGTGGAACTGGTGGGAGATTCAAACCATGTAAGTCTCTGCCACGTGTAGGAAATGTCACCCTAGCCACTCTCCCTGACCCCTACCCCAGCACAACAAACCCTGAGCTCATCTCCTTCCTCCTGCTCTCAAGTCATTTTCAAGCTATATAGCTTAGAAGACCCACCCTGTACTCCCTGGAATGCTCTGATTATGTCAACGTCAAGCATGCCTTCTTGGTGTGTGCATGGCGTCACTGATCTCGACATCCAAACCACACTCTGGGGCAATCCATCCCTGTTCCTTGGAGTGGCCACAGCAGACATGATGGTCACTGGTTACTGAGCACACCTGGTGCTTATGTAACGCCCTGAAGAGCTAGCTGTGAAGTGTGTGCATTTTGCAATCACTCATAGTTAATATACTATGGTCATAGAAACTTGAACTGTTGGTGTTAGAGTTACTTAATAACTCCAGTTATTAAATAACTGAAGTTATTTAACTAAATGGAGGTAACCAAAGTTCTTGCTTATCAGAACCACACTGAAAGGGCTGTTCTGAAAAGCTTTCATCACAGTGAGGGTGGGAATCAGATTGCATTGTTCTTCTCCATTAACTGAACGTGGATTTTTTTCCATGGGCTCACATTGTTTTGTGAACCCATCTGTTCCAGGTAGTTTATCCAAGCATCAGGATCCGGTAGAAATGATGGTTTGTCTGAGTCACTCACTCAGAGTCATTCTCCTTGTCAGTTCAGTTCAATTCAGTTCAGTTGCTCAGTGGTGTCTGACTCTTTGCAACCCCATGGACTGCAGTACACCAGGCCTCCCTGTCCATCACCAACTCCTGGAGTTTACTCAAATTCATGTCCATTGAGTTGGTGATGCCATCCAACCATCTCATCCTCTGTCATCCCTTTCTCCTCCCGCTTTCAATCTTTCCCAGCATCAGGGTCTTTTCCAATGAGTCAGCTCTTTGCTTCAGGTGGCCAAAGTATTGGAGTTTTAGCTTCAGCATCAGTCCTTCCAATGAACACCCAGGACTGGTCTCTTTTCGGATGGACTGTTTGGATCTCCTTGCAGTCCAAGGGACTCTCAAGAGTCTTCTCCAGCACTACAATGACGTATGACCAATCTCTGGCCAAAGAGACATGCAGGGAAATCTTCAGGAAAATAGAGCATCCAGTTAAAAANCCTTCCAATGAACACCCAGGACTGGTCTCTTTTCGGATGGACTGTTTGGATCTCCTTGCAGTCCAAGGGACTCTCAAGAGTCTTCTCCAGCACTACAATGACGTATGACCAATCTCTGGCCAAAGAGACATGCAGGGAAATCTTCAGGAAAATAGAGCATCCAGTTAAAAAGTGCTTTAAGAAAAGAATCAAGGAGGAGATCACCCTGCAGATGAGGGACCTTGAGACCTAAGCTTTATGGCTTACAATAAGTCTGTAGCTGTGGAAATACCAGCGCTGCGATTTTATAATTTATTGTGTTACTTGCTCAGTCGTGTCTGACTCTTTGCAACCCCATGGACTGTAACCTGCCAACATCCTCTATCCATGAGATTCTCCAGGCAAGAATACTGGAGTGGGTTGCCATTTCCTCCTTCAGGGTATCTTCCTGAGCCAGAGATCAAACCCACAGCTCCTGCAACTTCTGCATTGGCAGGCAGATTCTTTACTGTCTGAGACACCAGGGAAGCCCACAGTTTTATAACCAACCTCGAAGTAAGCTTTTCCTCTTCTTTACTCAATTAAGATGACTCAATAATTTAAATATGAATGTATAAAACATGTATACACTAAAAAGAATCTGTTTCACATTTGGGAATTCCGTACAAGATTTTGACAAGAAAGAGTGTGAAATTTATTGTGGGAATAACTGATAGAGCAAAATCCTGAAAGCAATGGGAGGGTGTGGTCCCAGGGATGCGGGGATCAACTCAACTCTCTGGCTGGAATGAGGTCACATGCCCATTCTAATGCCAGTCTTGATGCCAGAAATAGGTCCACCAGTGAGGGGACACGGTCAGTCTCCACGAATCTCTAGGGGAGGGCTGGATACCCAGATGAAATTGGGGCTTTGCTAGCAAAGAATAAAGGAAGAATGGATGTTGGGTCACTCCCCAACCGATAATTGGGTCACTCCCCAATCATATTCCACGTGACAATATTTTCAGGTGAAACTTTTAGATGTCATCTTTCACTTGAGTTGAATATTCTCACCTTTGTGAAATGGCTCAACAAAACAATATTCGTTTCCCTTTTATTATTTAATAACACATCACTGCAAATTATGAGTCTGAGTCAGCCTCCTTCCACACCTGTGTCCTGCCTGTCTGAGATCCACTCTGGCCAGTCCATCCTCTGAAAAGGCCTGGCCTGCATGACTGCCTGCCTTCCTTCTGCTCCAGGCTTCCCCTCTCACTGTCCCAGGCTCCTGGCTGGGACCCCTAACTCTGACCCCACAGTGAGGTGGAAAAGAACAGCCTGAGTGGACAGTAAGACCCCATTAAGATGCGGAAATGGAAGTGCTAACTCAGTATGTGTTCTGGGACCAGTGAGCTGCTGCTAAGTAGTTTCAGTCGTGTCCAACTCTGTGCGACCCCATAGATGGCAGCCCACCAGGCTTCCCCGTCCCTGGGATTCTCCAGGCAAGAACACTGGAGTGGGTTGCCATTTCCTTCTCCAATGCATGGAAGTGAAAAGTGAAAGGGAAGTCACTCAATCGTGCCCAACTCTTAGCGACCCCATGGACTGCAGCCTACCAGGCTCCTCTGTCCATGGGAGTTTCCAGG
>SJYA01003091.1:5063350-5074108 GCA_006410615.1 Neotragus moschatus | reverse complement strand
GATCTCCTTGCAGTCCAAGGGACTCTCAAGAGTCTTCTCCAGCACTACAATGACGTATGACCAATCTCTGGCCAAAGAGACATGCAGGGAAATCTTCAGGAAAATAGAGCATCCAGTTAAAAAGTGCTTTAAGAAAAGAATCAAGGAGGAGATCACCCTGCAGATGAGGGACCTTGAGACCTAAGCTTTATGACTTACAATAAGTCTGTAGCTGTGGAAATACCAGCGCTGCAATTTTATAATTTATTGTGTTACTTGCTCAGTCGTGTCTGACTCTTTGCAACCCCATGGACTGTAACCTGCCAACATCCTCTATCCATGAGATTCTCCAGGCAAGAATACTGGAGTGGGTTGCCATTTCCTCCTTCAGGGTATCTTCCTGAGCCAGAGATCAAACCCACAGCTCCTGCAACTTCTGCATTGGCAGGCAGATTCTTTACTGTCTGAGACACCAGGGAAGCCCACAGTTTTATAACCAACCTCGAAGTAAGCTTTTCCTCTTCTTTACTCAATTAAGATGACTCAATAATTTAAATATGAATGTATAAAACATGTATACACTAAAAAGAATCTGTTTCACATTTGGGAATTCCGTAAAAGATTTTGACAAGAAAGAGTGTGAAATTTATTGTGGGAATAACTGATAGAGCAAAATCCTGGAAGCAATGGGAGGGTGTGGTCCCAGGGATGCGGGGCTCAACTCAACTCTCTTTGGCTGGAATGAGGTCACATGCCCATTCTAATGCCAGTCTTGATGCCAGAAATAGGTCCACCAGTGAGGGGACACGGTCAGTCTCCACGAATCTTTAGGGGAGGGCTGGATACCCAGATGAAATTGGGGCTTTGCTAGCAAAGAATAAAGGAAGAATGGATGTTGGGTCACTCCCCAACCGATAATTGGGTCACTCCCCAATCATATTCCACATGACAATATTTTCAGGTGAAACTTTTAGATGTCATCTTTCACTTGAGTTGAATATTCTCACCTTTGTGAAATGGCTCAACAAAACAATATTCGTTTCCCTTTTATTATTTAATAACACATCACTGCAAATTATGAGTCTGAGTCAGCCTCCTTCCACACCTGTGTCCTGCCTGTCTGAGATCCACTCTGGCCAGCCCATCCTCTGAAAAGGCCTGGCCTGCATGACTGCCTGCCTTCCCTCTGCTCCAGGCTTCCCCTCTCACTGTCCCAGGCTCCTGGCTGGGACCCCTAACTCTGACCCCACAGTGAGGTGGAAAAGAACAGCCTGAGTGGACAGTAAGACCCCATTAAGATGCGGAAATGGAAGTGCTAACTCAGTATGTGTTCTGGGACCAGTGAGCTGCTGCTAAGTAGTTTCAGTCGTGTCCAACTCTGTGCGACCCCATAGATGGCAGCCCACCAGGCTTCCCCGTCCCTGGGATTCTCCAGGCAAGAACACTGGAGTGGGTTGCCATTTCCTTCTCCAATGCATGGAAGTGAAAAGTGAAAGGGAAGTCACTCAATCGTGCCCAACTCTTAGCGACCCCATGGACTGCAGCCTACCAGGCTCCTCTGTCCATGGGAGTTTCCAGGCAAGAGTACTGGAGTAGGGTGCCAGTGCCTTCTCCGGAACCAGTGAGCAGGCTGGGAATTTTGGAAGAGGAGACACACTATAGAGCAGCTAGATCGGCCCACTTATTTAGCCGCTTACCCCGAGCACCTGCCATGAGCCTGCTGCTGTGTGGTCTGGGGGCCACGATCCTGGACAAGATGACCACGCCAGGCGCTGGGCAGACGTTCCCAGAGCCCTCTCCAACCCCCCCGCCATGCCTGGGGAGGTGACCTGTTGGGGCCGCGTGTCAGCCCCTCCTCCCCCGCCTCTCCACCCGGCTCCCTTCCTGGTGGGTTTGGCCCATTTGAGACAACAGGAAGAGATCAGAGGGGAAGGAAGTGAGAGTGCGTTTTTATCCTTAAATTCTGTCCCTGTTGGATTTCTGCAGGTCACCTCCAGCCCTCTTAATGACACGCTGTCTGCATACTTTATTATGTTGTATCGGTATGTCCATTTTTTCCACGTGACAATATTTTCAGGTGAAACTTTTAGATGTTATCTTTCACTTGACTTGAATATTCCCACCTTTGCGAAATGGCTCAACAAAACAATATTCGTTTGCCTTTTATTATATAATAACACATCACTGCAAATTACGATGCCTAAACAAGTGTCCCTCGGAATGCATATCTGTGGGGGTGATGGTGTCTCATTCCTTCCTGACAAAAAGATGGGAAATCTAGACATCTGGGAACTAACTGACACAGTGCAGTCTACATCAAAATCTTACACTCTGAATTATGAAAAGAAATGTGTTCACACACATGATGCTTTTAAAGAAACTCCTGTATAGAGTTTTAAAGGAACCATCTTTGGGTCAAGTGTTTTAAATGTAAGTCTTTTTTCTTCAAAGGAGATAAATATAGATGATAGGAGAAGGACGCGACAGAGGATGAGATGGTTGGACAGCATCATGACTCAATGGACATGAGTTTGAGCAAACTCTCGGAGATGGTAATGGACAGGGAAGCCTGGCATGCTGCAGCCCATGGGGTTACAAAGAGTCGGACATGACTGAACAACAAAGTTGGTTGATGATGAAGTTCAGCTCCACCCAGGGAGTTTGCAGAATCAGAATTCATTCCATCATTTAATTAGAAGCTCCATAACACTTTGTTTTTCACTAATTACTGGCTTTTCTTTTTAAAAGAATGAAATGTGTATGACTCACCAGCCTTCTTTCTTCTTTGCAGAATCCCCTGCCTCCTTGTTACAGGACTGAGCCACAGGAGGCCTTGGTATGTTGGCCCCAGGTTGTTCATCTCTTCACAGCAGCTGAGATGTGCTGGCTCAGAAACCTGCTGGAACCAAACTTAAATGTTTCTACACCCAGTTGTTTTAAACATAGCCCCAGTAAGCAGATGTTTAGCCATTTAGAACGTACTTGCTTTGCATACCCTGAAAAACTGTGCTTAACATCTTCTCACTAGAGATAAGATAAAGCTTCCAGCAGCTATAAAGACCCCAAACTGCTGCATCCTTTGGAGTTCTCTGCCTGGAGATGTCACCTACCGTGTTAAACCCTGTCTCCCCGGTGGAGTTTCCTCGCCTTCCTCCTCTTTCAAGTCGTGGTCTTCTGCACAAGAGCCTCAGGGTGGTCCCAACCCCAGGGACTCCCCGGTGGAGACCTGCCCAAGCAGAGTCTGTGTGGGCTACTGCCACCTGGTGGTCATGTCTATTTCCCTGATCAACCCTGCGATCTCTTGAACCTTCTTACACTCCTCTGTCCAAAATCTATCCTCTATTTTTCCTTGAGAAAGTAAAAATTTGAACCAAGACAGCACATTCAAGGCCCACAAATTCAGAAACTGAGACCCACAGGGTGACTTCCAAGAGTCTGTGCAGGTGGCCTTGGTGACGCAGGAATGCCCAGGCCAGTATTCTGGGCTTGGCGTCTCACATGGGAGCCCAAAGGTAGAGTTCAGCTGGAAGAAGATGTTTCCAAAAGGTGAGGCTTGGCTCAAAATCAGAACCCAGAGAGGAGCTTGGAAGTTGTTGCTGTTTAAATTCACAGATGAGGCAGCAGTCACATTCCTGGTCCTCTCATCCTGGAAAGCCCTGCTCTGTGGGGCCCGCAGGCTCTTCTCCACGTTTTTGGCTCCGCTGCTTCATTCTCTGTGTCAACAGGCAGGTGTTTTCCTCTGAAGTGATGTGCACATGTCACAGGTGGTCTCAGCAGCTTGATTCTGGGTGGCACTCTCAGCTCCTGTGCCTGAAACCAGCTTATCTGGAGTATCCGAAAGAGTGCACCTGACCCACCCAGCTGGGTCCAATGTCCAGTAAGTGTAACAAGAGCTGCGGCTGGTGGTGAGGAGGGTCATGTGTGCAGGGTGGGCTCTGTGGACCCTTCCCCTGATCTAGTGGAAATGCCCACGAGGAGAGACCCCCAGACCCAGGGGGAAGCCAGGCAGCCTAGGGAGTCAGCAACCCACAGAGATTCAGGTGTAAGGACCAGACAAGGCCAGCAGAGCATGGCCCTCTGGGCCGGACCACACTTCCCATCCCTCCTCTTGGCTGGCAAACGGACATGGAAAGGACATGGCTCCAGCAGCTTACCCCCAAAGCTGGACACCACCAAACGTAAGAGAAGTTGGTGATGACTTTAACCAACACCAGGGAGCAGGACTGAGCTCCTCACACAATTACACACATGTACATAATGTGCACAATGCAACACACACATAAACACAACCACACACATGTACACAGAGGCAATACATGTGCACACACAATCACACATGTACACAAACCACACACATGCGCATCACACATGTACACACATGTAAAACACATGCACACACATGTAAAACACATGCACAGTCACACAGTCCAGAAACCACATGACATATTATATATATTTACACATGCACATAAAACACATGTACGCATAACCACACATATATACAGGTTACACCAAAGCACACACACACATATACACAGCCCAGATGCACATACCTGTACACACAATCACAGGTGTACACACATACACATTTAGATGTGTGCACAAGCACACACATATGCACGCATGAATGCATACATATATGCACACACAGAGCCTCTCAGCTGTCATTTTTGTGATTCTCCTTCCCTTTTAAATACAGTACTGTTATTTTTACTTTTATTTTAAGCACAGATAAAAGGCACACACATGGGTGTGGAACGGAAACACCAGTGTGCTTTTTCTGCACCTCTAGAGTGGATGCGGATCCCACATGTAAATAAGGACAGTCCTAGGTCCTTGGAAAATTTTACCTAAGCAAGTGTGCGTGCCTGCATGTGTGCTAAGTCACTTCAGTTGTGTCTGACTCTGCAACCTCAAGGACCGTGGCCCGCCAGGCTCCTCTGTCCGTGGGATTCTCCAGGCAAGAGTACTGGGGTGGGTCGCCATGTCTTCCTCCAGGGGATCTTCCCGACCCAGGGATCAAACCCATGTCTCCTGCGTCTCCTGCATTGGCAGGTGGGTTCTTCACCACTAGCGCCACCTGAGAAGCCCAAGTGTATGTGCTTCTTTTCAGAAAAGGAAATGACAAGTTATTAAAGACAATGTAAAGATACTAACTATTGTACTGACTTTCAGATGATAGAACTGACCAGCTTTGGTAAACAAGGAGAATTTAGTTTTAGGATGTGGGCCAGTCACAGGGAAACTCAGAAAGGCCACGTGGACCTTGGGGAGGCCTCCAACGCTGTCAGGCCCCTCCCACCTCACCTAGGCCCCACTCTGGGTGTTATTTCAGGGCTTATCTCTTACCTCGCTCTGTTCCCAGTTCCCAGAGGAGGAAGGGGCTGTTATCTGCCGCTCCCAGAAAGAAAGAGGATAAACTTACATCTCTTTGTTCTGTAGCCAAATTCACAGGGATGCTCTTAACTTTCTTGGCTCCTTGGGGCTCCATCTTTAGACCACGAAGAGGCACAGAGGACACGGCATCACCAGGAGCCCAGTGGTCGTGATGTAACTAGATTCACAGATGGGGAGGCTGATTCTCGGAAAGTGTGGACAGGTGGTTGAGATGCTGGGGGTGGTGAGCTGGGGAGACAAAATTACAGCCCTCCGCTTCCGCAAACAGGCAACACAGAGGGAAAACCTATAATCACACCATTAAAGATAATAGTTGGAACATTTGAATGCCATTTTTTTTTCTCTCTGAGAAAGGGCACTTTCTATTCAGACTTTAAGAAATAGGGATAGGATAATGAGAGTATTTTAAAGTTTTTTCTTTTAAACATTTTTGTGTTTTTTCTAAATTCTCAAGAGTTCATTTTTATAATCTAAAAAAATAACCTATATTTAAAAATAAGAGGTATTTCAAGAGACAGCCAAGTTTTCTGAACACTTGTAACTTGTGTAACCAGTTACATGAGTCATGCATAGAACATAGGACTCATGAATTGCCATCATGAAATAACTTTATCTGTCGTTGTTCTTTTAAATTTCTCCAGTGGCACTAGCTTTTCTCTGTGCCTGGGTAAAAGCTGGGGAAGCTGGTAAAAGCAGCTTTCTGGCTTCTGGAAGTCACTTTAGTCATGCAAGTTGTCTCAATACAGAAACGAGTATTTCTAGCGGCCTGCAATTTTCTAAACTCAAACTTGATATCATTGAGGTGTCTCTTCTCTAGCAGGTAGGAAGCGTGCTGCTGGGGAAAGAGTGACCGTTTCTCAGCACCAATCCTAAAGGTCAGCATCTTTGTCTGGAACCTCAAGTTGGCCTGTGTTCTTTCTCATCTTAGGGTCTCAGCCCAAACCTGCAATTTTATACTGTATTATACAGAACCTGCCTGCCAATGCAGGAGACTCAAGAGACACAGGTTCCATCCCTGGGTTGGGAAGATCCCCTGGGAACTGTGGAGTGGAAAATGTCAACCTGCTCCAGTGTTCTTGCTTGGAAAATCCCATGGACAGAGGAGCCTGGTCGGCTACAATCCATAGGGTTGCAAAGAGTCAGACACAACTGAGCACACACACACACGCGCACTCACATACACTTCAAATTGACCTCCTTTTCCCTTTTCTTTCTTCTCTCTCTTTCCTTCCTTCCTTCTTTTTGGCTTGCAGGATCTTAGTTCCCTGACTAGGGATCAAACCCATGCCCTTGGCAGTTAAAGTGTGGAGTCCTGACCACTGGGCTGTTAGGGAATTCCCCCCTTTTATTTAATTTTAAAAAGTAGATATAGATGCACCCTTACAAGCTGCTTTTAGTCTAGAAAAATGTTAAATGCAGACTGACTTGGTTGTTAGTTGGTCCATCCATCCTCGAACACTGGACAGCTAAGGGCTGCATCCTGAGGTGCTCCAACCTGGAAGTGAGCATGCCTGCAATGTCTGCACTCTGGGGTTTAAAAAGGAGCACATCGAAACTGCTTATTCTACACTCAGCTGTTCAGAATCAGAAGGCAGGAAAGGACAGCTGATGGCCTTATGAATAATGTATCCCTTTGTATCCAGCAAGTACGCAAATGAGAAGGGACACAAAGGATTTAAAACTTTGGAAGACTGTACCTCAATCGAGATTACGTATAGCTTTCTTCTTTGTCTCAAATATTCTTTTACATGTGCGTACTGATGTTCATGTTTTAAAGAAAAAAAAAAAAGCTTTCTCTTTTCCTTCCTTGAAAGGAAGCATTCCAACTTGAAGGTTAAGCTGGACAGTGAGGTGTGTGAACACCACACGCATTTGCTGGTGTCAGAGGTGTGGCCTGTCTGCTCTCATGTGAGGGCGGCCCCCAATGACCCCCAGGGCGTCTACAGGAAGGCAGGGTGTTTCTCCTGTCACCCAGACCACATGTGTTTCTCCTACCCCTGCTTTAACTTCATTCCCCAAGGCTGAAGTCACTGCTTTCTATGGGGACTGCTCATTTCATCTGGAATAATGGCTTGTTAATGTGGACCTGGGGCTTTCTGCCACAAAAGTTAACTTTTTTGTATGCTTTCAAAACCGCACTCTCCCTACCTATTAGAAGGCTGGTCACAAATGCTCTTTGTAACGTATCTTGAACATGGGTGTGCAGAGAATCCTGACCACTCGATGCTGGTGCCGATGTGCAGAGAAGTGGCAGATCCCGACTGCCGAGCGTGCTCTGAATCTGTGAGTTACACAAAATCGAGTGTGAATGGTGCTGTGCCAGGTGGAACATGTTGACAGAAGAGAGGAATATTCAAGAGATCCTTTTAGATGTTTTCAGTTTGCGTAGAGTTAAATGTGGTCTCTGAATAAATTTAAATTGCGCTTATCCCAGCACGTCAGAATTCTCACCGAAAATGGTAAATAACGTTTAGTAGAAAATTGCTTTGCTTTGTGGGATTGCCTGTCATACCTTAAATGAGGTGTAAATACTTTTCTAATTTAGGAAAAACAGTGAGAAGATTTTCCTGTTGGAGAAAGACAATTTCACCTCCACTCGAAGGAACTGGAGTGCCTTACAGAGAACATCTCAACAGGAGAACATGGAGTTCAGAAAATTTCTGGAAGATCGTATCAAGGCTACAAGGAGAGATTGGGTTGGGCTGGACCTGTAACTGTTAAGGAAGAGGATGTGACTAAAAGATGATGTCGTTTGCAGCTGCTTCCACTGTGAAGGGAGATGTCCTGGGGTCAGCTCTCCCCCTGCAAGGACGGAGNGTTGAGAATCTGACTAAAGTGATTGATTTCTGAAATCTGAAGTTGAAGCCCATTCTTTTTAAAGGAATCCCTATATATAAATATATATACACACACATATATATATTTTATATACATATATTATATATATAGGGATATCTATATCTATCTATATATATAGGGACACTCTCAGAGCTCCAGCTTCAGCTTCAGCATCAGTCCTTCCAATGAATATTAAGGGTTGATTTCCTTTAGATTGACTGGTTCGATCTGCTTGCTATTCAAGGAGCTTTCAGGAATCTTCCCCAGCACCACAGTTCTAAAGCATCAATTCTTTGGCACTCATCCTTCTTTATGGTCCACCTCTCACATCTGCACATGACTACTAGAAAAACCATAGCTTTGACTATACAGACCTTTGTCGGCAAAGTGATGTTTCTGCTTTTACTATGCTGTCTAGGTTTGTCATAGCTTTCCTTCCAGATCACCCACATACTCAGACCATCACAACAGGACCCATGCAGCTCTCATTGGGGGAACTCCTAGCACCAGTAGCTAAGCAGGTTGGGCTGAATGCAGGGTCCCACTCTGGGGGTTCTTGGCTACTCTGCCTTTCAGTGCCTTCCTAGCTACAGCCTGGGGAGGGGGCTGCATCGGAGGTCAGGTCTAGTGCACTGCTAGGAGGGGAACAGCGAGGCAGGCTTGTGGATTTAAGGTTTACGTGTGTGTATTTAAGGTTTAAGGTTCGACCCTCTCTCAGATCGTGCCAATAATTTAACCCAAGATTTAGAAGGCTGGTTAAATGCAGTAGTTTTATCTCTGCATGGCATTAATCTTCATCATGTTTTAAATAGTACATATTATTTATTTTTTGTAGCACAAATTATCACAGCCCCTAGGATGGAAACATCTGAAGCTGGAGAACAGAGAAAAGGAGAAACTGTTCAGTAAGATCAGGAGGGCTTCATGGGGGGCACAGGGGCAAAGAATCCACCTGCCAATGCAGAAGACTTGGGCTCAGTCAGGAGGGATCAGGAAGGATCCCACAGGACTCGAAGCTACTAAGCCAGTGCGCCACTGTCGAGCCGGTGCTCCACAACAGGAGAGTAGCACCTGCTCCCTGCAACTAGAGTAAAGCCCTCACAGCAACAAAGACCCAGCACAGCCAAGCATGAAGAAAAGAAAGATAGATTAGACTAGGAGGAAGAGATGAAATCTGCTTTTAGATGCAGACGTGAGCCCTCAAAGAGATGCTTGTCGAGTCTGTGGTGACAGGAAGAGCCGTGCAGGGGGTAGGGGGTAGGGGGCTGGGCACCTCCTGACCCTCACAGCTCCTTCACCTGGGCTGTCATGGACCAATCACTTCTACACTCATCACTGCCGGCATCACCATGACGCAGAAGATGGAGCAGAATGAGGGCAGGAAATGGATGTGAGCTATTGAGACTTGGAGGAGTGGAGGAGTGAGGATTAGGAGGTACGTGGTATCATAATTAGTCCCAACACAGCCAGTAAATAAAGATGGAGCACATCAAAGCAAGGCTTCTACTAAAAATCCCATGGTTAAAAATACTAAAATTCTTGTCCTATAATGAAGCTGAAATTGTTTTTTTAAAATAGACATTGCCTCCTGGAAGAGCTCTCCCAGCAAACTAACTTTTAATCCTGCTATAAATTCATGCCTAATATAATATTTCTTTTCTACATGGGAGAATAAAATGATTCGGTCTGTGAGTAAATAGAAAAGTGAATTGGAGTTTGGCGTTCACGTGAAATACAAATAAAGTCATAAAATTAATGTGCAGTGAGAGATTGGCCTTTATGACAGCATAGAAGAAAATGCACCAATAATAAATTTGCTCAAAGGATAAACTATTTTTTTCTGCTTAAAGCCCATCTGGCTGTCACCTTGAAATGAATATTTATTAAGGGAATAAAATAAAAGCATTTTAAATCCACTGAAGCAATGTGTTTAAATATATATGATGACAACAATAATAGATGATGAGATGGACTGGATTTTTAAAATAACAGAATAAATCACATGCTCCAGGAAAACTGTGTTAGGAATATGTCTTTGGCATCAAAGGCACAGGTCTTCAATCAAAGTGGGAAGCCAGTGAAGGAAGAGGGGACCAGTTTTGGGGAATGGGGTCTGTGCTGGTACTTCAGAAGGACCTCAGTCCATCAATTAGCCGGATGCCTGGGCTGGTACCCCAGCCGGACAATGTATTAGAAATTCTCCACATGACGCCTTGCACACCTGCTCTGGGCAACGTCCCCTTCCACACGGCCCGTGGCTCTGCTCCAAGCCGCTCTGCTCTAGGGCACTCGCCTCGCTCATCTGGTACAGGGCCATCACTGAGGAGCAGGGAGCAGAACACAGGACCACTGATGTGTCCTGCACTGACACAGACGAGACCTGGCACTTCCTTCCCACCAGCAGCTCCCACCCCATGATGGCATCGCTGGGCTCGACCTGGTCATCCTGGCTTACCTGGCACTGGCCTGGTGTCCGTGGTGGGGGTGCCTGGTGGGGGTTTCATCCTCAGGACCTCGAGCCACACAAGTCTCTCTCTTCATCTA
>SJYA01003091.1:5006434-5062113 GCA_006410615.1 Neotragus moschatus | reverse complement strand
ACCCCCGCCCCCCTCCTGATAAGTATTAAGTTTTCATTTGTTTTGTTTGGGTATTTAAAACCAGCCTTTCCTCTGTTCGCAGCCATGGGGTTCGAGTGGGTTTGACTCTATCTTCCAGTCTAGGGGTCAATTTGAGTATTCCTGCCCCCCACTAGATTCCAGTGCCAGGGATATAGCTTGAGGAGGGCCCACGAAGTCCCCCTGTCATGCTGAGTCACCCAGGGGTGGCCTACGGCCTCAACTTGCCTGATTATGGAGAACTCAGGCCCACTTTGGGGAACCTACATGTTTTGTTCTTGGGCTCAGGGGTGCATGGATAGGAGGCTTGGAGCTGCTGCAGCCATAAGGTGGAGTACCTGGAGCTCCACTGGAGGTTCAGTGAAACCCTGAGAAGGTCCCTAGCCAGTGGATGTGGAGCTCAGAGATGGCTCCTGCTGACAGTAAGTCCTAGATCAAGCTATACCTGAAGGCATCCTCAGACTTTGCAGTTATGTGGATGGAAGACTGCCTTCTTTGGCCTAAGCCAGTTAGACCAGAGCAGTTGTCCATCTCTTGCGACCTAAAGAATCCTGACATTTCCTTCTTTGAGCCACTTTCACGACTATTTCTCTCAATCTTGTTTCCTGAAAGATTAAGCATCATCATTCAGCTTTTCTGCCCTAACCTCTCATTTGACTGTTGTGCCCCTGCAGCTGTGCTGCTCACATGAGCATTTCTGCTATCTGTAAAGTGATTTATCCCCTGGTCCAAAGAGCCCCTCAAATATTCCTTCCAATTGGCACTTTCATGGATCAAAGGATAGTCCCCAGTTTTATAAAACCATAATGCTCACACTCATATCCACAAAAATCCTAACAAATGAGAAAAATTGGAGAAAGATTGCACTGAAAGGAATCCAGCAAATACCCAGCAGGTGTGCTCCTGTATATTCCTGTAGAGTCACAGCGTGGACCCTGCCATTTAGACACCCCTGTCCACCATCTCTGAGTCCCTGCTTGCAGGCCAGAGTGTTGGGCACATGACCCAGGCTAGCCAGTCAGAGTAGTCCATTCCCTCTGGCTACAGTGGTTGATTCAGAGATGGACATGAGGTCCAAAGAGGCTCTTTCAGTGTCTTCACTGGGATTTAAGATCTAAACTACTTGAATTGTACACTGTGGTAACATACTTTCATGATCCTACCAGAGATGCATAAAGAAAGTTATACACCGTAGGAGGGAAAGAGGCCAGTGCAGAAAAGGAGGGTGAAGAGCAGAACCAATAAGCAGAGAGACAGAGAGAGAACTGAGATACAGCTTCTGGATTTAGATAAAAGCACTATGTTCTTCAACATGAGCCAGTGAATCCCCCCCTTTTCCCTTGCCAGTTCTGTTCACTTGCCTGGAAAGGAAAAGTAGTTTAAAAACCTTTCTGTCTCTAATTTTAAAATTTCATGTAACGGTGGTATGTCATTAGAGAATTAATGCGTAATTAATGGATATACATCAGGAAGTCCCACTAAAGATGGGAAATTAATTTAAATGAATAAATACTTTGTAAAAACCAGGCATCTATTTACTCATGACTCCAGGTGAACATAGGTGTTAACATTTTTGTCATATTCGCTTCAAATTATTATGTTTTTAAGACATGAAACATCACAGTGAATGTCCTTTTCCTTCTCTAGGAGTTTCTTCTGGTGAATTCTCCTATCAAAGCTATTTTAAATTGGTTTTCTGTCACTTGCAACTCAAAGTTTTTACTAATAAATATGCTTCTCATCCCACGTAAGACAGACAGCTCCAGAGCTGAGACTCGCTTGAATCTTCATCTCTGATGGTGTCTGACAAGCTGTTGGTGCATAACGAATATTAAATAACAGCAACAACTGTTGTTTAGCTATCTGCCAAGTCACAAGGTTGAAACAGCATAATATTCAGGAGTTTTTAGCTTTAAAAAAATCAACTATATCTAGAAGAAAGATAATGTCTTTTATCATAGCAGGAGATTTCCTCTTTGTTTAAAACAATTTGAAGGTAAGCTCTCTGTTTTTCTGGTTGAATTTTAAAAAGCAGTATTTCTTTTACCAAAATCACATATAGCAAAAGAAAAAAAATAAGTAAATTGGACTTTGTCAAAAGTACAAATTTTGTACATCAAAGGATACTATCAAGAAAATAAAAAGACAAACCTTCAAATGAGAGAAACTATTTGCAAATCGTATATCTAACAAGGGAGTAATACCCAGAATATATGAAGAACTCCTACAACTCAACAACATAAAACCAAGCAAACCAGTTTGGAAATAGACAAAGAAATGAATAGACATTTCTCCAAAGAAGATATACAGATGGCCTATGAACACATGAAAAGATGTTCAACATCACACATCTTAAGGAAAATGAAATCAAAACCACAATGACCTACCACTTCACACTCATTAGACTGGTGAAGACTCTGGGCTCCCAATGCAGGAGGCCCAGGTTCAATCCCTGGTCAGGGAACTAGAGCCTGCATGGCGCAACTAAGCATCCCATGTTCGGCAAGTAAGACCCAGCACAGCCAAATTTAAAAAAAAGGTAAATTTCAGTATGTATCAATTTATTCTACCATGGTAACTGCTGGGAGCCAGCGTGAGGAATCCCGCCCATGGCAAAGGTCGTGAGGAAGGAAGCCCGACAAAACGCAAAGGCGTGATCCGGCTTCAGGGGTTCCCCCTGAGTTTTCCTGAACATCTACCAGCAAAAAACCAAAGTCTGCCTCTTTACTGTGCTTTCCACTCTTCTGACACTCTCTGGAAAAAGTTACCTTAGGGCTTCAGTCTTCTGCATTTGAAAGGAATGTTTCAGCTCAAACGTCCTCTGATGGCTCTCTAACTTGCCTAACAGGTTCCCCGGGACTTTTACAATTTGTGAATTGCTTACAAGCCCCCAACGGAGAGAGGCACAAAGCTTAAAGCATCTTAAAGACACAGAGCCTTTTCTAAAGAGCTAAAAATCATATTGGTGATGGGTTTTCACTGTTGACTCAATGACTGCTGCCAGGCCTCCATATTCTTTATCTTTTAGGCACCTGAAGGATATTAATCAATGTAATTGGGATATAGAAATAGGAATATAGTAGTTTTGATGTAGACTTTTGAGTTAATTACTTTTCTTTGTTATATATCACTGCACTCCTCTTGTGTCCTTGTTATGTAAGAATGTAACTTTATTTAGTGCTTTCTGAGAGTGGCACCAGACTTTGGGAAGAACAACATAAATAAGCCTTCTGGTTGACAAACCCTTATCAGAGAAAAGGCTGTAAATGCTAATTGGCTCTCTGGCCAGAAGATGATGTAAATCACCTAAGACTTGTGTATACAATTAGGTACGCAGAGAGAAAAGCCTAATTTTGATAAGAGTCAGGGCTGCTGATGCTGCATANGGAAGAACAACATAAATAAGCCTTCTGGTTGACAAACCCTTATCAGAGAAAAGGCTGTAAATGCTAATTGGCTCTCTGGCCAGAAGATGATGTAAATCACCTAAGACTTGTGTATACAATTAGGTACGCAGAGAGAAAAGCCTAATTTTGATAAGAGTCAGGGCTGCTGATGCTGCATAACTTTATATTACCCATTGATTTCTATGTACAATCAAAAAGGTATAAAAGGCCTTTCTAGACCAATAGAGGCTGGGCCAGTCGCTGGACTGGTTTCCCCGTGTCGTCTCTTTACTCATTTCTGGCTGAATTCCCATCTGGGGCATGGAGGCTCGCCAGGTCTACTTATTTGTCCCAGCTTCTAAGATCCACGAGAGAGGGAGCCCACGGTGGGGCACCCCCTCCTATTCAAGAGGACGCTGGTGGCCTAACGTAAATGGTGCAAGTTCCTTGTCTTGGAACTTTATTGGCTTTCCACGTCAACCAAGTTATTCAGCCTCTTTTCTCCACTTAATTTTCCTACTACACCATTTCTTCTTAATCTTATATAAATAAATAAATAAGTTTTCCTTGCCCACGCCGTCCCCACTTTGAATTTCCCTGGATCCACCAGGGCTGGACCCCGGCAGGTAACAACAAAGCAAAGGTTCTTAAGGAAAACTTATAGAGACAGATTAGTGGTTGCCTGGGGCAGGGGGCTAGGAATAGGGATGAGCAGTCAATGCGCAGGAGAATTTGGTGGGGGGAGCAGGAGACAGAAATGCTCTAAAACTGATTTATGATCTCACCGCTTCCACTTTCTAAACAGCATTGAATTGTATACTTGAAATGGGTGAATTATATGATCTGTAAAATATGCTTCAATAAGGTTGTATAAAAGAAGCAATGTTTCCAGCAATATTTCTCAGCAGGATCCTATTTCTACAAAGTGTGAAGAGGAGTTCTGCTGTCAACTGTGCATGGGGCAGACTGTAGCTATTTCCCACTGAGAGACTGGCAGGGTCCCGGAAAGCTCTAGGACCAGGGCACCCTCCCAGCCTGCCCTCCCCCTGGGAAGTCCTACACGTGTGGAAACTGCTCCCTGCTCCTCCCTCCTCGGGGCTCTTGTTTTCATCACCCACTGAGGTCTACAGAGCATACCTCAGTGAGTGCTGATGCAAAGTGTATCAGAAGCCCCTTCTGTTGGAGGCAGCTACTCAAGATCATCCCCATCGTTCCATCTGCCTCCTGGGGGTTGTCTCCCTGATGAGGCCGCCCCTGGACCGAGAGGGGAGGAGTCTTCACAGCTAGTGCAAAGAGCCAAGGTCACCAGGTCCTCCAGGGCCTGCAGCTCTAGGATGTCACCCACCACCCCCTCCCCGGGAAGGAGGAAGGAAGGGGCAGCATGAGCTTAGGCTCATGTCTCGTCCTGCTCCAGCCTGGCTCTGCAACCAACACACCCTGACCAATGGCACCCGAGGTAAAAGCCTGCATGGAAAATTTAAAGGGGCTTGAGAGACTCCTGGTGGTCCAGTGGTTAAGACTCTACACTTCCAATGCAGGGGGTCAGGGTGTGATCCCTGGTCAGGGAACTAAATCCCACATGCCTCAAGTAAAGATCTTCTGTGCTGCAACTAAGACCAGAGCAGTCAAATAAATACATAAATATTAAAAAGAGGGGGGCCTATAAAACTAACTAGGAAGTAAAGAGCATTTATTAAGCACCTGCTGTATACTAGATATCACACCAGGTAAGTCCCTGTGCCTCATTTAATCCCCTTGGCAGCCCCTGAGACAGATACTGTTCCACCACTCAGAAGGAGAGGATCTCAGGGCGGGAGGCAAAGTGATGGTCACACCTTGAGTCACACAGCCAGGCCTGGGTTCAAATTCAGCCCAGGGCACCAAACATCAAAACTCCAGGTGAATGGAACCCAAGAAGGTCATAGATAATGGGAAAGAAGGTGTAAAAGGTTAGGGTTAAGTATGCGGCTAAGTCGCTTCAGTCATGTCCGACTCTGTGTGACCCCATAGAGGGCAGCCCACCAGGCTTCCCCATCCCTGGGATTCTCTAGGCAAGAACACTGGAGTGGGTTGCCATTTCCTTCTCTAATGCATGAAAGTGAAAAGTGAAAGTGAAGTTACTCAGTTGTGTCCGACTCTTAGCGACCCCGTGGACTGCAGCCTACCAGGCTCCTCCGTCCATGGGATTGCTTGGAAAAAAAGGTAGTATGGACAGGGCTTAATTTGGCAGAAGACCCTAGGTCACACACACACAACCACACACACACAGAGCTAACATTGTGACCACATGAGTGGCCTGGGACACAAAGAGACAGGAGGCTGGGAGCTCTTAAGTGCACAGCTGGTGTCCAGGAGGCCCTGGAGGGGAGGGGCCCCGGCAGCATTGCTGAGCCAGGGACACAGGCAAGAGGAGCAAGGGAGAGGCTGTAATTCACAGGAGAAACAGCCCGCCCAGACCCACCGGAAGGCAGCTTAGACTGACGTCAGTCAGCATGTAATCAGGCCAAGCCAGGGAGAGGGTGGGGTTTCCTGCTCTGTCCTGGCCAGACCGGGGGCTCTGCTGCCCTGTGAGGCAGGAGGTCAGTCACTGCCTGCCCTCCCTCCAGAAATCAAGAGAAAGTGATCCTGACCGGGCCACACGGACCTTCCTGGCTCCTGGCGGTTGAGGTTACTGGGTTCAAACCCCAAGACCCTGGCCGCTGGGGCTCTGCTTGAGTGCAGACTGTGGTTAGAGCTGGGCCCCTGGAGGCGACCCCAGAGGGCCACGCTGCTGTCCTCCCCACTGTTGTAATGGTCCAGGAATAAAGCCATGAGCACATCACAGGAGCTACCTCATTCATTGCCAGCATCCCATCATCTCTGCAGCAGGCACATTGCTCCACTTTATGGAAGCACAAACTGAACATGCAAAGGTTAAGAATGTGCCTGAGTCTCAGAGCTAATAAGTGTACCCAGGTCTCTGCTTGTCAACCCATGCTCTCAGCAACTTAAGAGACCAGGCCAGATGAAGTCACCGTGCTTTACCTTCCCAGGATGTTGACACAAGATCGAAGTACCGAGATCCTAAATCAATTCTCATCCCATCGTGAGAACAGCCGTCAGCTCTTTGCTTCAGCACTAGCTTTATCCTCTTGGTTTCTGCAGCTTGCATCTGAGATCTGGTCTGCCCAGCTGGCTCATGTGATTCTCTAGCTGGAGCCACTTCTCACCTGCTGAAAGCCCAAAAGCCATGCTCAGCACATGGTNTGATCCCTGGTCAGGGAACTAAATCCCACATGCCTCAAGTAAAGATCTTCTGTGCTGCAACTAAGACCAGAGCAGTCAAATAAATACATAAATATTAAAAAGAGGGGGGCCTATAAAACTAACTAGGAAGTAAAGAGCATTTATTAAGCACCTGCTGTATACTAGATATCACACCAGGTAAGTCCCTGTGCCTCATTTAATCCCCTTGGCAGCCCCTGAGACAGATACTGTTCCACCACTCAGAAGGAGAGGATCTCAGGGCGGGAGGCAAAGTGATGGTCACACCTTGAGTCACACAGCCAGGCCTGGGTTCAAATTCAGCCCAGGGCACCAAACATCAAAACTCCAGGTGAATGGAACCCAAGAAGGTCATAGATAATGGGAAAGAAGGTGTAAAAGGTTAGGGTTAAGTATGCTGCTAAGTCGCTTCAGTCATGTCCGACTCTGTGTGACCCCATAGAGGGCAGCCCACCAGGCTTCCCCATCCCTGGGATTCTCTAGGCAAGAACACTGGAGTGGGTTGCCATTTCCTTCTCTAATGCATGAAAGTGAAAAGTGAAAGTGAAGTTACTCAGTTGTGTCCGACTCTTAGCGACCCCGTGGACTGCAGCCTACCAGGCTCCTCCGTCCATGGGATTGCTTGGAAAAAAAGGTAGTATGGACAGGGCTTAATTTGGCAGAAGACCCTAGGTCACACACACACAACCACACACACACAGAGCTAACATTGTGACCACATGAGTGGCCTGGGACACAAAGAGACAGGAGGCTGGGAGCTCTTAAGTGCACAGCTGGTGTCCAGGAGGCCCTGGAGGGGAGGGGCCCCAGCAGCATTGCTGAGCCAGGGACACAGGCAAGAGGAGCAAGGGAGAGGCTGTAATTCACAGGAGAAACAGCCCGCCCAGACCCACCGGAAGGCAGCTTAGACTGACGTCAGTCAGCATGTAATCAGGCCAAGCCAGGGAGAGGGTGGGGTTTCCTGCTCTGTCCTGGCCAGACCGGGGGCTCTGCTGCCCTGTGAGGCAGGAGGTCAGTCACTGCCTGCCCTCCCTCCAGAAATCAAGAGAAAGTGATCCTGACCGGGCCACACGGACCTTCCTGGCTCCTGGCGGTTGAGGTTACTGGGTTCAAACCCCAAGACCCTGGCCGCTGGGGCTCTGCTTGAGTGCAGACTGTGGTTAGAGCTGGGCCCCTGGAGGCGACCCCAGAGGGCCACGCTGCTGTCCTCCCCACTGTTGTAATGGTCCAGGAATAAAGCCATGAGCACATCACAGGAGCTACCTCATTCATTGCCAGCATCCCATCATCTCTGCAGCAGGCACATTGCTCCACTTCATGGAAGCACAAACTGAACATGCAAAGGTTAAGAATGTGCCTGAGTCTCAGAGCTAATAAGTGTACCCAGGTCTCTGCTTGTCAACCCATGCTCTCAGCAACTTAAGAGACCAGGCCAGATGAAGTCACCGTGCTTTACCTTCCCAGGATGTTGACACAAGATCGAAGTACCGAGATCCTAAATCAATTCTCATCCCATCGTGAGAACAGCCGTCAGCTCTTTGCTTCAGCACTAGCTTTATCCTCTTGGTTTCTGCAGCTTGCATCTGAGATCTGGTCTGCCCAGCTGGCTCATGTGATTCTCTAGCTGGAGCCACTTCTCACCTGCTGAAAGCCCAAAAGCCATGCTCAGCACATGGTAACTGCTTCTTCAATACTTCAGTTAAATGTACTGGGTTCCCCAAGGCATCCTGGCAAAGGGACTGGAAGAAGTTCTAACTAAGAGGTTCTCACTAATCATCTCAACCGCCAGCACCTAGGTAATAGGAAACCACAGGTGCCCCTAGTCCTGGGCCTGTCCAGGCTCTAGTCCTGCTTCCCCTTGTTCCTTCCTCCAGCAAGGGATCCTGGGGACCTCAGCTGGGATGCTGGCCCTCCACCATCAGTTCAGTTCAGTTCAGTTCAGTCGCTCAGTCGTGTCCGACTCTTTGCGACCCCATGAATCACAGCACGCCAGGCCTCCCTGTCCATCACCAGCTCCCGGCGTTCAATCAGACTCACGTCCATCGAGTCAGTGATGCCATCCAGCCATCTCATCCTCTGTCATCCCCTTCTCCTCCTGTCCCCAATCCCTCCCAGCATCAGGCATCAAGGGTCTTAAAAAAAATACACAAACACACACACACACACACACACACACAAGTAAGCTCTCTAGTCCTATCTTTTTCCTTATTGGAGAAATAATATATAATGTTCATTGTTATGGCTTTTTTAACCAAAAAAAAAGGAAAAAGAGAGAAAAGCAAGCACACAAAGAAATTAATTTCACCTTTGATACTATGATTGAATCATAATTAAGGCTAAAATTTGGCTACATGCTCCGAAGTGTTTTTTCTTAAATATACATATGTATATTCAGAAATGAGCTGTTTTGTGATCTTTTCCTTTTTAAAATTTTTAAAAATCTGTCTAAATAGTGAACACTTTTTCATAATATGAAGTGTTTTTCTACAATATAATTTTGGAGGTCTGCCTGTATTTTATTTCACTATTCTAAGTTATCTCTTACTGGTGGATGTTAAGGCTGCTTTTAACTTTTTTTGCTATTACGGAAAGTAATTTAAAGACGATTCAGATGATGTGGCAGAGAATGGCCTCAGAAGGAACGACTTTGGCTGCAGAGGCAGCTATGCTGCGGTCCAGACCCAGAGAGGGCAAGCTGGGGACAGCTAAGAACAAGAAGGAGGCTCCCACAGGGAGGGCAGTGGGGAGGCCAGGAGGCAGGCAGGGCCAGAGACCATGGAGACCTCTGAAACTGGTTAAAAGAAATGGGACCATTGTCCATTTTCCCGAGGAGAACAGAGAATTACAGGCAGAACTTGGGCAGGAATATGGTGGGACCTGAGATACTCTTGCCAAAGATTATTCTGGATGTTCTGGAGGCTGTGGTGGGAGCGGATGATGCAGAAGGGAACCTGGGGGCAGCAGAGAAGTGGTCCAGGTGGAAGGATGGACCGGGTGGGGACGCAGGTGGGCTGGGTGGGCTTTGGAGGGTCAGATTTGCTGATCAGCATTGATGTGAGGTGGGATGGTAGGGGACAGGCACCAGGGAGGCTAGCTGGAGTGTAGAAAGCTCTCTGGCCAGGGATTGAACCCGGGTCCTGGCTGTGAAAGCACAGAGTCCTAACCACTGGGCAAGTGGGGAATTCCCCCTAAGTGTAGATTTAAGCAGCTCTAGGTGGNTGATGTGAGGTGGGATGGTAGGGGACAGGCATCAGGGAGGCTAGCTGGAGTGTAGAAAGCTCTCTGGCCAGGGATTGAACCCGGGTCCTGGCTGTGAAAGCACAGAGTCCTAACCACTGGGCAAGTGGGGAATTCCCCCTAAGTGTAGATTTAAGCAGCTCTAGGTGGGCCTGGAAAATCCCATGGACGGAGGAGCCTGGTAGGCTGCAGTCCGTGGGGTCGCTAAGAGTCGGACACGACTGAGCGACTTCACTTTCACTTTTCACTTTCAAGCATTGGAGAAGGAAATGGCAGCCCACTCCAGTATTCTTGCCTGGAGAATCCCAGGGATGGGGGAGCCTGGTGGGCTGCTGTCTATGGGCTCGCACAGGGTCGGACACGACTGAAGTGACTTAGCAGCAGCAGCAGCAGGTGGGGGTGTGACTTACAAGAGAGGAAAGTCTGGGGGAGGAATAGGTCATATTTGGGATGAAATTTCCTGCTAGTCCAGGGAGATGAAGGCTTGATTTGGATTTCACTTCAAGAAAATAAGAAATGGCATATCTGAGCCACCCTCCATGTTAGCTATCTTCTTTCCTCCCCTTCCTCCCATCATCCTTTGCAGCATTTATCACGTTCTAATTTTTCCTGCTGTTATTTTCTAAGACATATCTCTTACATTCCAACTATCGTTTTAAATTGGTTAAAAGCAGGTGCAGTTTTAGTTTCCCTTAAGTCTCTGTATTTTCTTCACTACCTAATACAAACAGCAGACACTGAGTAACTAGGCTGTATTATTGTATCTTAAATATTCACACCACCTTACTTCAATTTGACAGATGGAATGTAAATATTATGTTACATGTGTCAAAAGAGTAATTGGTTGACATAAAACAGGGGCAGGAAAAACACATTAACTCCTTACCAAGTACGTGCCAGGCATGTTCCCATACATTAACTCTCTGATTTTGCAGAGAAGCACTATTATGCCATCTCGATAAGTAAGAGGAGAGATAACCCCCTCTTCTCCCCAGTATCACAGAGCTTACCTGCTAAGGGCAGTGTGAGAAGCTAGGTCTAACTCCAAGCCTCATACTTTCCAGCAACCATTATTATACATACTTAACACAAAGTTGCACTTAGATATTTCTCTGTGTAACAATTAACAGTGTTTTCTGTGCATTTGATAGCATGCTGCTGAATTTGGTTTGGTAGTACTTTGTTGAGGATTTTTGAAACAATGTTCATAAGTAATATTGGTCTGTGGTTTTCTTTTCTTATAGAGTCTTTGTCCGGCTTTGGTATTAGAGTAATGCTAGCCTCAGAAAATGAATTAGGAAGTGTTTCTCTTCATATTTTTGGACAAGTTTCAGAAGGATTAGTATTATTTCTTCTTTAACTGTTTGGTAGAATTTGCCAGTAGAAGTCATGGGGTCCAAGGCTTTTCTTTATCAGGAGATTTTTGATGACTGATTCAATACTTATAGGTCTATTCAGATTTCCTATTTCTTTGAGATTAAATCTTGGTTGTTTTGTGTCTAGGAATTTGTCCATTTAATCTAGGTTAAGGAAAGTTATGACCAATCTAGATAGCATATTCAAAAGCAGAGACATTACTTTATCA
This sequence comes from Neotragus moschatus, assembly GCA_006410615.1. Classification (NCBI taxonomy): domain Eukaryota; kingdom Metazoa; phylum Chordata; class Mammalia; order Artiodactyla; family Bovidae; genus Neotragus; species Neotragus moschatus. Next base: position 5,050,623 of record SJYA01003091.1, on the reverse strand, counting down.
ACAAAGGTCCATCTAGTCAAGGCTATGGTTTTTCCAGTGGNTTTTTTTTTTTTTACAAACTTTGTTTAAATAGAAAAAGAAGCTGTGCTTAAAATAAACAATTTTTGTCCTGTAAATCCCCAAGAGATTTCTCATGGGAATTTAAAAAATGGGTTGGTTTCTGCTCTTAATAGGCAGGACGCACTTATGAGTTCAGCAACTCAAAGGCTCAGGGCAGCAAGGGTGATGGTGAATCTGAGGGATGGAGGGAACCTGGGGGCTAGTGGAGCACAGAGTTATTGCCAAGGGGGCCTGGCAGCTGTCCTGCCTCGAGGGCTTGTGGAGCCAGGGTGGGCAGTAAGTGCCGACCCTCTGCTGGGAGTGCCGATGCTGGACTTTGCTGGTCATCATACCGTCTACATTCCAGTCAGCACTGTGTCACTCCCTGGTTGTAGGAACCTGGACACAGCGCTGACCCCCGAGCTTGCAGGAGAAGGGTGAGTGAATCATGCTATGGTTCATCCCAGCCCTGTCCCTCCATCAACCCACAACCCAGGCAAGGCCAGGCTGAGTCTGACTGCTCCCAGGGCCATTCCCGGGAACCAGAACACGTGTGAATTCACGTTGAGTTTTACCAAGGTCCTGGCTGGCCCAATGCAAACTTTTGAAGAAAAAGTTTTTCTTTTGGAAAACACCTTTACCAAATACTGAATTTTTAAAAGTTAATCAAAAAATTCAACCATCACCCTATCTTTCTATCACAGTTACTATGGATCTCGAGTTATTCCTCACATTCTGCTATCAGTCTCGGGTTTATTCTGAGTCACCCCCGATCCCATCCAAAGCTCTCTGCTCATAGCACCTGACATGCAGGCTTCTTTCTCACCTCCCTGCACCCCCGCCCCCGGCACCAAGGATCCAAACTCTGTTGTTATTGTTCGGTCACTAAGTCGTGTCCAACCCTGTGACCCCAAGGACTGCAGTATGCCAGGTTTCCCTGTTCTTCACTATCTCCTGAGGTTTGCTCAAACTCATGTCCCAACTCTGCACCTATGGAAAGTCCCACATCACCTGAGTGAGGTCAGTTGGGAAGTGAGGCGTGGCAGGGGAAAGGAGGGATAAATTAGGAGTTTGGGATTAGCAGATACCCAGTACTAACTATACATAAAATAAACAACAAGGACCTACTATAGAACACAGGGAACTCTACTCAACATCCTGCAATATCCTACCATGGAAAAGAATCTGAAAAAGAATACATATACACATATACATGTATATGCGCATAACCAAACCACTTTGCTTTACACCAGAAACTAACAGCAATGCACATCAACTAGACGTGCAAAAAAAATTTTTTTAGAGTCCCACATCACTTGAATGAGCTCAGTCCACCATGACAGATCCCTGCCCCAGCATCCCTGTGCCACGAACCCCAGGGACCTGAGTCTTGATTCCACATCAGAGTCATCTTGGACCTAAAACCTGGCTGACCCCGGCTGGGAAGCTCTTAAACACCACTGTTCTTCTCAGACCCTTTAAACCCGTGGCTCTCAAACTCCAGGGGAAATCAGGATCTCCTAGAGAACGTGCTAAGACACAGCTGGCAGGGTCCCACCCGAAGGGCTGGGACGCAGCCACGGACTGTGTATTTCTGAGAGGCAGGCAGGCAGTGCTGACACTGGATGTGGGTTGCTCTGGAGAAGCTTGGCTTCGGGGTCTTCTTAGCGCCAACTGCAGATTCAATCACCTGGGGAGCTTTAAAGCCAGCAGGCCCAGGGCTCCATCCGAGCTTATTAAGCCAGAATCTCTAGAGACAGGTGTTCTTGAGCACTGGAAGTGCCCCAGGTGACTCTGCAATGCAGGCAGGATGGAGACTGCTCCATTCTGACCCCACATCGTCCCCTCAGCTTCTGCCAAGGCAGCAAAACCCCAGCCCCAGATCGTCCAATTCTCTGGTTCCACTTTGAAACCTGATTGCTGAACGCACAGCACCACTGGGTTCCGGACCATTAGTATCACAGAGTCTCCAGTCCCTGCTGGGTACTCAGCGCTGCTCAGCCGTCCCCCAATGGCTCCCTTGTTGGCTCTCTCCCAGCTCCTGCCACAGAACTTTCTTCTCCAGCTCCTTGAGCCCTCTGCTCAGATGCCACCAGTGTCCTCCGAGCCTCAGTGGTCTTATCTGTCAAAGGGTGATGATAACTGCCCAGTAGAGGATGGTCCGAGGGTTAGAGACGAGGGGGCTGTGCCAGGCGTGGGAGGGGGCTTGCTGACAGTCAGGTCATTCTTGGTCCTGATGGTTGCTGCCTGTTCTCAGAAGGTGATCCCATCACTAGCTGCATAATAGCCNAAAGGGTGATGATAACTGCCCATTAGAGGATGGTCCGAGGGTTAGAGACGAGGGGGCTGTGCCAGGCGTGGGAGGGGGCTTGCTGACAGTCAGGTCATTCTTGGTCCTGATGGTTGCTGCCTGTTCTCAGAAGGTGATCCCATCACTAGCTGCATAATAGCCATGAAATCCTCAGTTTCTTGTTTGCCTACTTCCACATTTTTATCATCTCCTCTTGTCTTTCCTGCCTGGGTCTATTGAATATGACATCTTGCCCTGGAAGCATTTGGATGTTGGGAAGAGCCTCTCACCTTCTCAGTTTCCTCACCTCCCACCCCCTCTTCCACCTGCTTCCTGCCTGCAGCCCTAACCATCAGGTGAAGCTGCTTCCTCCACGGCCACCACTGGCCCCCTTGTCAGTTAACTGGGGGCTCATTTTTTAACACTTCTCTTACTTATTGATTTGAAAGCACTTGACACCATTGACCAAACCATCTGCTTCCTATAGCTGACTCCATCATTTCCTTCTCAGGTTTTCCTCCTGAGAACTGCTTGACCTCTGCTTCCCTGACCCTGGGAATCCTCCCTTTTTTCTCACTGCCCATTGAGTGCTGGTGTCTCCTGGGGTGGCGTCTGTCCCCTCTGCTTCCTACCTTGCCCCCTTTCCTCATTCGAGCACAGCCTCTCCCATGGCCCAAGGGCACCCCCAGGGCCAGGATCATAGATTTAGCAGATGGGAGCCCCAGAGGCACCTCAACCAAACTCAGAACTGACCTGCCAAATTCGGTCCCCACAGTCAACCCCAACAAAAGAGTGAGTGCTTCAGCTTTGTCCAACTCCTACATCAGGGTAAGGTGGGCCCCAAGGCCTCATGACCTTCCATCTTACCAGCTGTGGGGCCTCTTCCCCACCCACCCACACTGGAGGCTTTGTGTCCCGGGGGACAGACCCTGAGGCTCACCCAGTGGCCAGGGTGATCCCACCTACCCAGCATGGCCCTTCCCATGCAGCTTGCAGACTCAGCCACCAGCATGTCCTCTGTGAAGCCTCCAGGGGCCCATCCTGGCTGGGGGAGTGCCCTTCACATGTTCCCCTAACACCAGCTGTGTGTATACCTACAGAGGCCCGGAGCCTCTTGAGCAACACAGGACTCCTGCCTCCTAGGGCCTGGCACAGAGCAAAGGACTGAGTTTGGCCTCCCCTCAAGGGGCCTGAGCCCAGCTGGGAGGACCGAATGGTCCTGGCTCTGCAGCTTGGCTGGGGGTCTTCATGTCTGATTCCATAGAGTGGGATGGTGGTTTTCACTGAATCAGTGCTTGCTGAGCGGCACATTTGTGGCCAGCAGTCAGCAAGCAATGTATGATGGGGTGTCATCTAGGTTCTGAGAGTAGGGGTATGTTATACAGTAGAGTAGCTGTGCCGGGAATTGGGGAGGCAGCTCTCCTCAATAGGGGAGGGGGGAAGGGAAGGGAGCACAGGGTGAGTCTGGGGAAATGGGGGGATAACATATCTTTACCCATGATGCTGAAGCTGAAACTCCAATACTTTGGCCACTTGATTAGAAAAACTGACTCATTTGAAAAGACCCTGATGCTGGGAAAGATTGAAGGCGGGAGAAGGGGACAACAGAGGATGAGATGGTTGGATGACATCACTGGCTCAATGGATTTGAGTTTGGGTAAACTCTGGGAGTTGGCAATGGACAGGGAGGCCTGGGGTGCTGCAGTCCATAGGGTGGCAAAGAGTCAGACACGACTGAGTGACTGAACTGAACCACGAAAAGCAAGAACTCCCACTTCTTCCCAGTGCTGTCCTGGGGCATGTGTGCGTGCGTGTGTGAGTATCTGTACCTGTGTGTGTGTGTGTCTGTGTCTGTGTGTGTCTGTGTGCGTGTGTGTGTAAATGACCTGGTTTGCACTACAGGCTTTCTGACATCTGAAGTGTGGGCATAAGTCTGTAAAAGGATATAGCTTGTGATTTGACCGCTTTTAGCCCTAATTCTTCATTTATAAATCAGGGATTATAATGCTGTTTTTATCAAAACACTGCAAGAATTAAGTTACTGTTTTCAAGATCTTCCTCAATCTCTCTTTGAAAGGTGGTAAGCAAGAAGAGAGCATTAGAGTGATATTATCGTGAGTCAAGCCTGTAAGCCTCAAACTCTGCATCTTGCTGAATTTTTAAAATACATTTTAATCCTTTTCCCGCTGGCTATCAAAGACGCTGGGAGAACACTAAAGTATAATGAACAATGATAAAAAATAAATGGAGTCTGAGTCAAACGTTGAAACAATTGATAAGAAGTCATTGTGCATGGCTCTATTATAAAATGGATCAAAGATATGTGGAAGGTATTTCATAAAGTGACCACTTGTGGATTATTTTTTTCTAGATTAAAACACTCCCAGTCCCTATGAGAAAAGAATCTGAAAAAGAATGTAGATATATGTATAACTGAATCATCTTGCTGTATACCTGAAACTAACATTGTAACAACTATACGTCAATAAAAATAAATAGAATAAAAGCAGAGTACAGCAACAAAAGTAAGAAAATTTCTGTCTCAGATGTGCTGGACTGTCTCTGAAGATGCCTTGACTGGGCTGAGGCCTCTGGGATGGAACTCGCTGATGCCACACTAGACTCACTTCCTTTTCCTTTACTGGGACAATGACACCAGACACAAGTTGTACCACCTTCCACATGAAACCAGACGGCAGCATTCCGCAGGGTGGCTGGACTCATCCCACCTGAACAGGTGGGATCTGGGAAGCCAGCTGACTCACCACCACCCGGAGCCACTCCGAGGTTTCTGAGATGAGACCGAGTCCGCACTCTTGTCCGTCCTGCCGTCAATCAAGACACTCGGTAGGAGAGTGACTCATTGTTTCTGACTCCTCAGCCTTCAAGGGACCATCAGGGGGCAGTGACGCTTCTCTGGACTTCCTTCTCCTTGCTGAAAAGGAAGAGCAGATGGCCAGCGGGAGAATACGGAGAAGACCGACTCAGCAGTACCAGCAGGCAAGGAAATAGAGGGGAGCAATCCTGAAGGCAGCCAGTGGGGGTGACCGGAGCTGCCTGTCCTAATCGGGACCTGGCACCCCAATGAGGTGTGTCCCATGAGGGACATGGGGCTTTGCCATCATTAACAACATTCACCACCCATGAACTTACTGTCAAAGCTCAGGTCAGTCCAGAGAGGCAGTCACCATTCATCTGTCTACTCATTCATTCCATCAGCATCCCGGAGTATCACCTCCTAGGGATTATCTAACCAAAAACTAAAGTAAAATTCAAACTCAATGGCTGTTCCAGATAAATCCAGATATATTCATTTTTCTTGGGGTCGTTGGTATTTTTTCCCTGATGCTATTTGGCTCTCATCCTCAAAAGACTCAACCTGGTTTTCCAAGATGATGACAACGGGGTTGAAGATGCAAATAATCAAAACTAGGCTGCCCTAGCCGACCAACTTGCATATTTGAAGATATAATAGCATAGCCTCTGGTCTCTGATCAGTTTAATGAACTAGTCTTCTGATGACTCTAAAGGAAACCGTATTCCTGAGTGCAAAGGACCGTCAGGTTCTCATTGCCTCCTGGAAGCCAGGAGCCCACTGAGGAGGGCTGTGTCAGCCTGAAGAATCTGTCAACAGAGTAAAGAGGTCTAAATGGTCTGGGGCCATTTTTGTTATCAAAGGCACTGGAAAAAATTTAATACATAGTCTCATCATCAAAATAAGTGCCCCTCAACATACCAGCTCATTCCTGCCCCCTCTAATAAAGACCTCTGAACAGCAGGGGCCTGAACTGGCTTCTTCCTGTCCTACTTGTTCCAGTGCTGACACACACTGGTATGGCCCCTTTTGAACAAGCTCACAGTACAAATATCATCTATCCTAAAAGGAGAGCCCATTTCCCATTTTTCTATAGATAATTGTGGATTTTTATTAAAAAAAATGCTTTTTAATGTGAAAAACACCGAATAAGAGGACTTCCTGATACATAGTAGCAGACTAGAGCACACTACTCTGATAAAAGACATGAAGGTCCCTTCCAGGAATCTTAAAATTAGCTCAGTCCTTTTATCAACTGGCAGTGGCTGGTGGAACCATGACGCAAGGGAATGGAAGAGAATTACTCCCCAGGGCAGCAGGTGGGAGAGACCAGAGCAATCTGCCCTACCCGTGACCTGGCCCTCCATGAGGAGTGTTCCATGAGGTGTATCCCATGAGGGACATGGGGACACACGGGGTTTTGCCACCATTAACAACATTCACACCAACCATGAACTTACTGCTCAGGCTTAAGTTTTTATTTATTTATTTATTTTATCATGGTGGTTTATGTGCTGGAGAAGCTGTATCAGACCAGCTGACATCATGTCTGGGGAGGGGATGATGGGCTGAGCGGAGGCCAGGTTTTTATAAAAGAGCACATTATCTGTTTTTCCTGTTGATCAGTCAGACAAACAGGAGTGGCTGAGCTTCCTGCAGCTTCAAAGGGCTCAGTGACTCACATGATGCCTCATCCTCCTGGTGGGAACTCTCGGGCTGCCAGCCCCGGTCATGGGAATCATCCTGTGGTTCTTCTGATACCTCGAGACTTCTCAGGCCTGGCACATCCCAGAAGGTGGCCCAAAGCCACTGGCACAGGGGTGTTCTTCTTTCTGGGAAGGACNTTTCAGTCGTGTTTGACTCTGTGCAACACCATAGACTGTAGCCCACCAGGCTCCTCTGTCCATGGAAGTTTCCAGGCAAGAATGCTGGAGTAGGTTGCCATGCCCTCCTCCAGGGGATCTTCCTGACCCAGGGATTGAGCCCGTGACTCTGCATTAGCAGGCGGGTTCTTTACCACTAGTGCCACCTGGGAAGCCCCAAAATGCTTGACAATCATAATTCTCTTTCACCAATGAGTGACACTGTGTAACCCAGAATCATATTAGAACACGGTAACATATAAAAGATTTGTAGATCACTAAGTGGCACTAGTGGTAAAGAACCTGCCTCCTAATGCAGGAGATGTAAGAGACTTGAGTTCAATCCCTGGGTTAGGAAGATCCCTCGGAGGAGGGCATGGCAACCCACTCCAGTATTCTTGCCCGAAGAATTCTATGGAGAAGTCTGGTGGGCTAAAGTCCATAGGGTTGCAAAGAGTTGGACACAACTTAAGTGGGGGGTAACCCCTAGCAGCACGGCTCCCTGTGATGACACCAACCACAATTCTGCTGCAGTGCATGGGTGGGGGGACTGTGACAAGGCTCCCTGTGACAGAGAGGACCAGAACTCCAGCCCCACTTGCCATCAGATACGTGGCCAAACTTTACCTGTGCGGCATAAAAGTCTGCATCACAGCAGGACCCNGACTTAGCATGCATGTAGCGAAGACCAGCATCGCTGAAAGGTGTTGACTAGGTTCTGCACAGAGGTGTTCGGGTGGCCTTTTATGAAATGCACAAATCCATGGGAGGAAGGTCAAGCTGACTCCCACCCCATCCTGAGAGGTGAGCCTACATCCACCCACACTGAGCTAAGTCAAGAGACTTCTGATCTGCAGAACCCATGTGAATTCGGACAGAGAACAGAAAGTGGGGGGTAACCCCTAGCAGCACGGATCCCTGTGATGACACCAACCACAATTCTGCTGCAGTGCATGGGTGGGGGGACTGTGACAAGGCTCCCTGTGACAGAGAGGACCAGAACTCCAGCCCCACTTGCCATCAGATACGTGGCCAAACTTTACCTGTGCGGCATAAAAGTCTGCATCACAGCAGGACCCAAGGAAGTGGGTGACAAGACTTCCAGGGGGAAAGTGACACATCAGAGGTGACATGCATTTCCAATCTGGCTAGGTTTCATTCACATCCCAGAGGTCTTACACACAACGTCTTAGGAATGTCCAGACGCCAGCAGAGGTCTGAAGCATGGTGTCACTCTGGACCCTGGAGTAGGCAAGGTACCTTTTCCATCCCTATAACACATCATTCCCAGGGAGGGAATCACTGACCTGGGGGTGTCACTTAGCCTCCAGGGTAATTCCTTCCATGGTCGACCACGCTTGGTAAATCACCCTGGATGTTGTCATGTGATTCCTCTTTTTAACTTAAATTTTGCTTTCTTGAAAGTTCTATTCCTTGGCCCTAATGAATCAACCCAAAATACAGGTCTACTTTTCTTCTGTTCAATTGTTTTAAAAATCTTTGAGGATAGCCATAAAATTTAAATATTTTCAAGTTTAACACATGGAGTTTCCCCAACTTTTCTTCCATGGCATGGGTTCCGTGTGCACTTTGCAATCAGACAGTTTGAGTTTGAAGACCTTGGGCCAATTACAAAGTTTCTCTGAGCCCAACATTTCTGTTTTGTAAAGTGGGGTTAATGCTGTATTGATTATTATTATTTTGTGGTTGTTGCATAATGTCATGGGTGAAAAAGATTTTATTTTATTTATTTTTTACTTTATGGCCATGCCGTGCAGTGTACAGAATCTTAATTGTTCCACCAGGGATGGAGCCCATGTCCCCTGCATTGGAAGCATTGAGCTGTAACCAGTGGACTGCCAGGGAGTCCCCAAAAAGAATTTATTTAAGCTTGTGATTCTGGTGAGTGGTTCTTCTGGTTTAGACAGAGTTGGCAAATCTCCACTGGACTTGTACTTGTGTGTGAGGTCAGGGGGCAGGCTGGGTGCAGGCTGGCTGGTCCAAGGTAGCCTCATCATGTCTGACAGTGGGACATAATGGGGTAACTAGGCTCCATGTCTCCTAGGCTGGCCTGGTGATGATGTTTCAAGAAGCCCAGTGTGCACACCTTTCCAAGTCTCTGTCTATATCCCACCTGTTTACATTCACCAGAGTAAGTCCCATGGTCAGCCAGACCTCAGGGGCTGGGGACTGGACCTGCTTCTTTACAGGAAGGCTGGAGAACTGAGGCTATCTACAATCTGTTGCAAGCATCAACCATAAAGTGATGGCAGGAGAATTCAATGAGAGAAAAAATACAAATGGTGAGACACAGCCTGGCACACAGTGTATCCTGGTCTTCCTCACCCATGACACTTCACGAGCTGTTCATTGAGGACGGCAGACACCTTCTCCACAGAACCTACGTGTCAGGATGACGATGGGATTAATCAGATTTTAAAATTGCCTGGTAAGAGTCAATTAGTTCTTTAGAGACACAGAGGATGTAAATTGAAGGTGTTATTATATGATTATGGCTTTCTCATCCCGGCTGGGGCTGAGAAATCAAGACAATCAAATATTATAGGCTTTCTGTCCTATTTTTACAATCAGAGTACTGGATAATAAATTTAAATGGAGAGACAGAAAAGTGAGATGACCTCTTTCCTGCTAACTGTATCAGTTGAGAATTCAGGTCTGAGAATTTTGAGAACTGTGCATCTTTCATTCTGGGGAGAGAATTGAGATTCAGGGGTTTCTGCAAAGGTGGTAAAAAATAAACCATTTATGGAGCTCAGCCCTCCTTGCAAATCTTTATTGAATGGAACTTAATGACGACCAATTTTAGCCAAACTAAAAATTTTTTCCCTCTTTCCATCGTGACTAAGTATACCTTTCTTTTTCTCATCTATTTCAAAACATGATTTAAAAATATTGAAGTAATATTTCTTTTTCTCTTTAAAGATGTTTGTTCCAAGCTGAGATACTCAGGTTCACCCCACAGCCCCCAGCATTTAATCTGTAATTTTGTAGGTTACACTCATTTGCAGATTTTAGAAAGTGCCTTTTATTCTTCTCTAAGTGTTAAAGCAATTTAGATTAATGGGCCTCGGACTCTTTGATACCCATTTTTAAAGCATTTCAAAATGTGTAGAAGACGGTACCCTTTCATATGTGATAAGTAAAAATCTTGCAGATGAAAGACTTTTTTTTTCTTTTTGTTTTTGCACACAAAAGAAATCTTTGGAGCTGCAGCTATAACTGTGGAATTCTGTGTTGTAATTTTCTTCTTTTGGGAAGGCTGCCCTTTGCAGCTGCTCACAGGAGGTGGGGAAAGAGACCGAATGGGACCAGCTCTGTAGAGAGGGGACAAGCAGGGCGAGACCACTGGTCCTGGGAGCCATCCCATGCTCTGTTCTGGATGGTCACAATTTGCATTCGAAACCAGAGGTTTACAGAGACATATTCCATCTCACACTCCTTGTATCAATGCAGGATGACTCCATGTGGACCAAGGTTCTCTAACAAAGAGAGAGCCAGTTCCCATGGAGGGGAGTTGGTTGATGGAGTCCCTGAGGGATACGGTGATGGCCAAGGGGCAGGCCCTCTGTGCAGCCCCGTCAGCCGGGAGCCTTGTGGTAGAAGAGGTGCCCACAGCTTTCATTTGCTTCTCTGATTAAGGACTGTCGTATCCCAGGTCCCCATTGTGCTTGAAGGGGGGCCCCGGGAGACCTGGGTGACTCCTGGCCCTGTTCATCTTCCTGTGCCTTTTTGTCTGAGTCTCTGTGTCTGTGTCTCCATCTGGCAGGAAGGATGGTTGCAGCGAAGAAGCTGCAGACTGTTTTACTGCACTTGGTCACAGACTCATGCTTTTTCTTCTCTTTGAGACAAATAGCAGGATGCAGTGGACTGTGACTTGGCGCCTTGTCTTGTGTTAGTCAATCAGTCGTGTCCGACTCTCTGTGACCCCATGGACTGTAGCCCGCCAGGCTCTTCTGTCCATGGAATTCTCCAGGCAAGTATATGGGAGCCATTCCCTCCTCCAAGGGATCTTTCCAACCCAGGGATCGAGCTTGGGTCAATTTGGCGCCTATGAGAGCAGAAACGCCCCAGCCAGACACCCAGACACCCACATGAGCAGAGACTGAGGGCCACTTGCTGGGACAGGATCGTGTCCACTCTCCTGAGCTCAGTGCCTGGGGCACCCTCCCTTGGCTTCATAGTGGGGTGGACAGAGTCGTGGGATTTCAGAGTCAGGAACGGTCCCTCCAGAGATACCTGATGGTAACACTACTGGGGACACATCTCATTGCTTCTCCGAGGACATCATGTTCTGGGAGGTAACATCACTCTCAGCACTGAACTAAATGTCATCAAGCATTTTAGGATCTATCATCTCACTCTGAATCAGAAGTTCCAAAGTCAAAGCCAGAATCAGGCAGACACAGGAAGAAATGAAGAGTTGATTGATCTCCAGAAAAAAAAAAAAGGAAGAAAAAGACAAAATGACCTCAGAAATGAAAAATGAGTTGCAAGGGGAGAAAGATGCCCATGCATATTCGATCAGGAGCGTGGAAGAAAGGTGGGGACGTTGCCTGAAGAAGAAAAACAGCGCACAGAAAAGAACAAAAAGGCTCGGAGAGAAAGCCATCGAAAGGCAAGCGTGGCAAACAAAAACCAACACACACAATCAGAAACCATGACAAAGAAAAACAAAACAACAGGAAAAACCTAATATTTAAATTAGAATGTGAGGAAACCTGCCAGGAGCAAGAGGAAACCTGAATCTGCATATTGAAGGAACTCAGTCCCCGGGGGAATTGACCAAGAACAACTAACTCCAAGACACAGCTGATGAAATTATTAGAATTTAAAGACAAAGGAGAGCTTCCCAGGTGGCACTAGTGGTAGAGAACTACCTGCAGTACAGGAGACATAATGAAACATGGGTTTGATCCCTGGGTCAGGAAGATCCCCTGGAGGAGGGCCTGGCAACCCATTCCAGTGTTCTTGCCCAGAGAATCCCATGGATGGAGGAGCCTGGCGGGCTACAGTCCACGGGGTCTCAATGAGTCAGATACTACGGAAGTGACTTAGCATGCGCTCAAAGATAAAGCCCCCTGGTGACTCAGTGGTAAAGAATCTGCCTGCCAGTGCAGCGGAGAAGGAATGGCGACCCACTCCAGTACTCTTGTCTGGAAACTCCCATGGACAGTGGAGCCTCGTGGGCTGCAGCCCATGGGGTCGCTGAGGGTCAGACACGACTGAGCGACTTCACTTTCACTTTTCACTTTCACTCGTGGGAGAAGGAAATGGCAACCCACTCGAGTGTTCTTGCCTGGAGAGTCCCAGGGATGGGGTCGCACAGAGTCGGACACGACTGAAGCGACTTAGCAGCTGCTGCAGCCCATGCAGGAGACATGGATTCGATCCCTGTTCGGGGAAGATCATCCCACACGCTGTGGAGCAACTAAGCCTATCGGCTATAACTATTGAGCCTGCTCAGAAGCTGCCCAGAAGCTGCAGCTACTGAGTGCCCTAGAGCCCAGGCTCCACAACAAGAGAAGCCCCCACAACGAGAAGCTGGAGCATCGCAATGAAGAGTTGCTCTCGCCTGCTGCAACTAGAGAAAAGACCGCAGCAATGAAGACCTAGCATAGCCATAAATAAATACATAAATAAAATTACATTTAAAAAATAAAGAGAAAGGAAAGAATAAAATCCTCAAGGCTTCCAATCCGAAGGATCGAGTAATTTAAAAGGGCAAGAAGTGTAAGAGTTGCATCATTGTTCCTAAAAAAACGACATGGCCTTAAGGCTGTATTTTCAGAAAACATTGTGGAACGTAGGAATCAAAGATTTTATATCAAGCCAAGCCATTCTTTACGTATGAAGTTTACAAAAAAGGGAATTTCAAACAAACAAGCATGTAGCAAATCCTCTGTCTAAGGAATGGATCACAGGACAACCACCTCAGTCAAGAATTAAGGGGAGAGGGAAATCTAGAAACCTGCATCTGTTGTTAACTAGCAGATGACATACACAAAAGATATTTGAAGAACATCCAAAACTTGTATTTTTTTGTAGACTAGCTAGCAGGTCTAATATTTAAAAAGGTACTTCAGCTAAAGGAAAGTTTACTTTTCCTACTTCAGACTACCTTGATTATAAAGGTATATGAACTGTAATTTTAAAATTTATACTGCCACATGGTTGTAAATTTTAGTTGTCTTAAGTTAGGGATTCGTGAAAAGCTATTTATGCTGCATATTGGTCAAAATGACTATTATTTGCAAAAAAACATTAAAAATAACGGGAAGAAAGGGCTGCATGATGAGATACTGCAAGGCTCAGATACTGATTGGAAACGATCTTCAAGTTTCAATTTCTCAGAAAGAATGAATGAAATGAAATATAGCAGAATGTTAACCCATATAAAAATGAAGTGTACCCAAATATTGTCAAAGAGAAAGAACTAAGGGGAGAGCATCAGGATTGGTAAACAGACGGAGATTTAGGGAGATGCTCTATTGCTCTCAGGGGCACAACAGCTCCGTGTCTTTCCCGCAGACCTTGCCCTGTGCCTCTCTTCCGTCTCACTGCTCCTGAGTTAATCCTCTCACAACAAACCCACAATCTAATCGCCTCTGTGATCCAGCAAGTGGCCAACTTCCTTGGCCTCCTGCCAGGAGGTTACCAGGTGAATGCATCAAATCCCACAGAACGCCACACCCCTTGACCCACAACCGGCAGGACTGCATCCAAAATCCAGCCTGGAAAACCCTCTATCCAACCTGAGGCAGTGCTGGAAAATGATGGTGCAAAAACTGCAGAACTCACAGGAGAGGCTTAACCCTTTGAGGAGGTGAGGGGGGCCTCAGAGGCAGGCTGGTATAATGTCAAAGAGAGCCATAGCATCCTCCAAGAATTTGTCTCTCCCTAGCCTATGTACCCCCAGGGCTCCCCTGGTAGCTCAGATGGTAAAGAATCTGCCTGCAATGTGGGAAACCTCAGTTCAATCCCTGAGTTGGGAAGATCCCCTGGAGAAGGGAATGGCTACCCTCTCCAGCATTCTTGCCTGGGAAACCCCATGGACAGAGGAGGCTGGCGGGCTACAGTCCACGGGGTCGCAAAGAGCAACTACAAGATGCTTTGAAGATTCTGATTTTCAATGAATTAAAACAAATTAAAGGAAAAAAAAAAACACATCCCAAACAAAAAAACCCCAGTTATGCCCTTCAAAAAACAAAACAAAATAGAAAGAAAGAAATGAAGGGAAAAACTTCAATGAGAGGACTTATAGTAAAGCAACTTAATATATACAAATGTAGATTCATGAATACAGAAATGTTACAACAGGGTGGAAGAATAATATTTTATGTGCTACATGTTATTTATATATATGTGTGCTTCCCCAGCAGCTCTGCCTGGAATGTAAGAGATGTGGTTTGATCCCTGGGTTGGGAAGAATGGCTACCCACTCCAATATTCTTGCCTGGGAAATCCCAGGGACAGAGAAGCCTTGCGGGCTGCAGTCTATAGAGTTTGCAAAGAGTCAGACATGACTGAAGTAACTGAGCAGGCATGTATATTGCTATATATTATCACAAAGGAGACACAATTCAATCAAAAGTGGAAGGAGAAAGGAGCAGAAAAGAAGAAAGCAAAATAACCTAACTGATTGCNGACAGAGAAGCCTTGCGGGCTGCAGTCTATAGAGTTTGCAAAGAGTCAGACATGACTGAAGTAACTGAGCAGGCATGTATATTGCTATATATTATCACAAAGGAGACACAATTCAATCAAAAGTGGAAGGAGAAAGGAGCAGAAAAGAAGAAAGCAAAATAACCTAACTGATTGCTGTCTAGGCAATTATCGGGAGACAAAGTGAAAGATAAATAACTGGAGACTGGGGACAATTAAAAAGGTGTGAGTTACAAAGGTAAGCACTAGAATAGACTATAAGCCTTCCTCAATAGCAAAAGAAGACGAAAAACTAAAGGAACAAAGAAAACACATCACAGAAAAAGAAACATAGCCCCTTCCACACAATGTGGTCATTTGAACATAAAATACTTTGAAATTATTAAATTTCAGACTTCAAACACAGACTTCTCACCTTTGGAACAAATACTAAGACGCCCCTTGCTCTCGAAAAGTACAACTCAGCAATATAGCAAGACTGCTGGAGAGGGTACCCATTCCCTTCTCCAGGGGATCTGCCCAACCCAAGGACTGAACCTGTGTCTCTCACGTTACAGGCAGATTATTTACTGTCTGAGCCGCCAGGGAAGCATGGATATGCCAGTTCTATTTTAATTCATACATTGAACACAATCCCAATAAAAATACCAACCAATTTAAAAAACTCAGACAACCTGATACCAAGCATCATTTATTCATTCCCCTATGGGTTTATTGATTCCAGTGCAGATTTACTATGAAACTCATGAAATGAAACCCTGGGGGGGAGGGTGGCCCCCTTGCTTGCATGGGCCCCTTCCAAGGCCCTTTCTGTATCCCTAGGTTGGATTCTTTATCTTCAAATGGATCCCCCAAAATATCACAATAACTGTCACCGTCTGCAGAGGGGGACAGAGGCCTAGGGAGACCAAGTAGCCACTGAAGGTCACCGGATGAGTGGCTCAACCAGAGTTCAACCCGGAGCTTCTCCCCCTCTCCCCCCAGCCACCTCCCAGTCTTTGAGCCACCTGCGCTTAGGGCTGCTGCACACTGGGCTGTGTAACTGCCGTTATGTTAAAACGGTACCATCTTACACCACAACACACTGCTGCCACGTGACCAAAAGCGAAACAGGGTCTCTGTGCCTCTGTAGTTGGGGTATTTACTGGTTTGATTGAGATTTAATGAGTGGACATAAAAAGTAGTTTCAGTATCTATACGTTACCAGGTAATATATATTCAAAACAGGATATTCAAGAATTAAACATCTGCTCAGATACATTAATTTGGGTGGGAACATTATCGCCTCGTCCTGGCATAAGCTNTCCCAACAACAAGAGAAACAGCATTTCTTTGAATATTTGAAGCTCATGTACAATTGTGGGGCCCAGATTTTGGTCTCTAACACTCTTTTCCAATGGAAAGAAAAAAAAAATGAATTGGGGATTGAACGCATGTTTTGGAGCATGCATATAAGAAATATCCAGACAGATAATATAAAAGATAAAATAATGAAGTTATTCAAAGAAAGTGAATTTGATAAAACATGTCTCACCCTTGTTATTTTTCATAATGTGAAAGTGTTATCTATGCTATCTGTGGATCTCATGTTTCTTTGGAAAGCTCCTGTTTATCAGATGTTAGATATGGACCAGCAGAAGCAGAAGGAGTGACTAAAACTGGTGAGTTAGCTACAGTAACCCCAGCGAATAAAGGAATGGTGCGGAGAGCAAGAGTGGATGGCATGTGGGAAGTGAAATAGCCTTCGGTGAGCTTCACTGATCTCGCCAGTTAACAAATATCCAAACACGTGTTTCCAGATAACAGAATAGCCAAATGTCCTTAACAGAAGAAAGCCCACTCCAGACTTACTCCCTCTTTTCTCAAGGAATGAAACCCTTGGCAACACCACTAGTTACAGGGAGATACTGGTGAGCACACTCCAGGAGACAGTGAAGGACAGGGAAGCCTGGTGTGCTGTAGTCCGTGGGGTCGCAGAAAATTGGACACAACTGAGCGACTGAACAACGACAGATAAGACATATGTCCAATTATGGTAATAGACCAGACTGGTACATCTCAATGATTGCACAGTGAGTGCACACGAATCTTAGAGGCCACTTTATTCCTGGAAAGACTCCAAGTCTCAAAGTCAGCATCGTTAAGGAAGAAAGGAACCTAAACGTTTCCTGATAGAACAAGTGCAGCTTCCTTGTAAGAAAAGGAAACTCACCCCAAAGACCACTGGCTTTGGTTTGAATCAACTTGGTCTGTTCAACTGAGTCCCCACTAAGAATCAATAGGTTGCCAGCTCAAAGCCTGGATC
This sequence comes from Neotragus moschatus, assembly GCA_006410615.1. Taxonomy (NCBI): domain Eukaryota; kingdom Metazoa; phylum Chordata; class Mammalia; order Artiodactyla; family Bovidae; genus Neotragus; species Neotragus moschatus. The sequence goes on along the minus strand of SJYA01003091.1, from coordinate 5,033,629 downwards.
CCCCAGGGCATTCAAGGCAATAGTCCTTTACTTTGGGGTCTGGTAAAATTTCTAAAATTCTAGAAAGGTGCAAAATACTGGTTATTGAGCTGATAGCACTATTGAAATCCTAGAACAGTGTAAAGCATGTGACACTGGGAATATACGATAAAAAGAGTGAGCACCGAAAAAGAAGACCCATGAAACCCCTGGCACCAATATCTCTGTAGCCGCTCTTAGTGTAAGGACATTAATTGATTCTGTAGCTTTTACACTTTTCGTGTGACCATTTTGCATTTAAAGAGTCTTAGCATATTGAAGGGAATTTATATATTGGAGTTGAGATTTTAATTAAATGCCTAAAAGTGCTGGGGTAAGTTTGTAATCTAGGATTTTTATTAATTGGGAACATTTATTTTGTTGAATCTATAATATTTTATTTATTAGTTGTAAGTAAATATAAATATTTAGGGCAAAGCTGATTTGTTTAATATCTAAAAAATGCTAATTGTCTAATGAATTCCTAAGATTAAGAACTGAGCTGTAGCCTAAATTACAATTAGCAGTGACTGTTCCTCTCCATGCACGAATGCTCCTCCAATACTAAGAATTCCATCAGCACTGAAAATGGAAAGCCAGTACTTTTCTGATATATACTGAAATACTCAGAACTGTGATCAGAATAAATGCTCATTTTTGTACCAGTTACAATTGTCACGTGAACCATCTGTGGTCTGTGTGCCATACTTCAGGAAATAATCCCTGAGTAGAAGGTTCTAGAACCTAGGGGGTAATAAGGAGCATTGATCTACACCTTAAGTTTCTTGGCTACAAGTACCTCTTTCTGAAAGCTCCTATTAGGTACTAGAATTATCCTTGAAACCCAGTAGCTTAAAATATGTATCATCTCACAAACTTTCTAAGGGTCAGGAACCTGGGAGCTGCTTAGGTGGGTAGCTCTGGAAAGGTCAGATTTCCTGATTAAACAACTTGGGGAACAGGGGGTCAAATACCAAGACAGTGAGAAAGATCTCCCCAGGAAAAAGTAAACCCACTGGTTCATCCCTGATATAGTCCTATGCCTGAGACTTCAGAGATGGTTCCTGCCCCCAGAATCTATCTCTTGAAGGCTTGTTTCTCTGAATTTGGTGAAAAGGAGGTGAAAATGAGTGTAGAGATAAATGCTTCTATAGATATGAGGCTGGACAATTTATTTTTCCCATGAAGGAAGAAATAAAGCCATTGTTGCAGTATACAACTTGAGTGTATACAGTTGAGTATAGCCAGTCCTGGATTATTGGTGGGAAATTGGAAAGGAAAGATGGACACTTTGGATATACTGCAGCAATAATATGCCCAGTTGCATATATTCAATATATGCATACATTTTATCTAGCAGCTCTCAGTAGTTTGGTTATATTAAAGAAAACAGATGGATCGATTTCTCTGTTTATACTTAAAGTGGGTTTCTTGTAGTTAGCATGTAATTGGGTCTGCTTTGTTTAATCCAATCTGACAATCTTTTAATTGGGGCATTCAGTCCAATTACATTTTAATGTGATTATTGATGTAGTGGAATTTAAATCTACCATCTTGTTCTTTGTTTCCCATTTGTCCCATTTTTTTTTTTTCCTCTTTTCCTGCCTTCTACTGGATGGATTGAGCCTTTTTTTTATGATTCCATTTTTATCTCCTTTGTTGTAGTCATAACTTTCTGTTGTGGCGTGTTGGTGGTTGACATAAGGTTTAGAGTTTGATCTTTAAATTCTCACTGTTTACCTCTAAGTGACTTCCTACCATTTCTGCACCAGAGGACTCTTACAGCAGAGATGCTGTTCATCCCCTTCATCCTCACTCTACTATTTCTGTGATACTTTTTCTTTTTACCTATGTTATAAGCTACATAATACACTGTTATCATGCTTTAAATTTAAAGTCAATTATCTTTTAAGGGTATTTAAATAACAATATGGAAAGGCTTTTAGATTTATCCAGGTACTCATTCTTTTCAATGCTCTTCATTTCTTTGTATAGATGCAGATTTCCACCTGCAACATAGCTTCATTTCTTATACCCATAGATCTTCTGGTGATGAATTTTGTCAACTTTTGTAATGTCAAAAAACATCTATATTTAGACTTTTTTTGGGGTAAATATTCTTGCAAGGTATAGAATTCCAGGCTGACAGTTGTTTCAGTATTTACATTATTGCTCCACTATGTTTTGGCTTGCATTGTGTCCAGAGAGAAGTCTGCTCTAAGTCTCATCTTTCTCTGCACACATTTTACCTCCTCTGACTTCTTTTGAGATTTTCTCTTTGTTATTGGTTCTAAGCAATTTGTTTATGATGTACCTTGGTGTAGCTCTCTTTACATATCTGGTGATGGAGGCTGATTTAGTTTCTTGGATCTATGGGCTTAGAATTTCCATCAAATTTGGAAAAATTGTGCCATTCTTTTTTTCTTTTCCTGCCACTCTGGGGAGACACCAGCAGCTCACTGATGCTTTGACCACTTTTGTTCAGTCTTTTCTGTGTGCTTATTTTGAATGATTTCTATTGATGTCTTACGTTCACTATATTTTTCTTCTGCAGTCAAATCTGTTGTTAATCCCATTTGGAATATTTTTAAAAATCTCAGGCTTTGTAGTGTTCATCTCTTGAAGTTCTCTTTGGCTTTTTAAAAGTATCTTCCATGTTTTTTGCTTAAATATGCTAAATATTTTCTTTGGATTCTTCATCACCTGGAATAAGATTATAAAATAAGTGCTTTAATGTATTTGCCTACTGTCATCCGTATTATTTCTGAGTCAGTGTCAATTGATTCGTTTTCTCCTCTTTTTGTGTGTCATACATCCCTGCTTCTTTTCGTGCCCGGTAATTTTGAATTGGACGTCTGCTTTCACGGGTATGGATATTTTTGTATTCCTCTAAATATTCTTGAGTTTTCTTCTGTGGTGAGTTAAGTTACTTGGAAACAGTTTGATCCTTTTGGTTATTGCTTTGCTAGGCAGGACTACAGCTNAGTCAGTGTCAATTGATTCGTTTTCTCCTCTTTTTGTGTGTCATACATCCCTGCTTCTTTTCGTGCCCGGTAATTTTGAATTGGACGTCTGCTTTCACGGGTATGGATATTTTTGTATTCCTCTAAATATTCTTGAGTTTTCTTCTGTGGTGAGTTAAGTTACTTGGAAACAGTTTGATCCTTTTGGTTATTGCTTTGCTAGGCAGGACTACAGCTGTGTTTAGACTAGAGATAATTTCCCCACCTACTGAGGCCAAACTTTCTTGGATTCTCTGTCCAATGGGAACAGGAGCTGTATGGCCCCTGTGAACTGAGTATTCTTCACTCTTGTCTCTTTGGGTGGTTCCTTCTTCAGCCTCAAGTCCTTTCTTGATGTTTATCCTGATCAGTACTTTGCTGAAGATGATTGGGACTTTGCAGATGTTCAGAATTCCTTCTCTATGCAGCATTCTCATCTCTGTTACTCTGCTCTGCAAACTAGGCACTCTGGCTTTTTTGAACTTTCAGTTCACACAAGAAGGGGGACCACTGGGCTCCATCTGGACTTCCCCTCTGTGTACTCATTATCTGGATATTCTTTCAAGTCTGTAAGCTGGGTGATCCTAGGGTTCATTTAACATGTTTTCTGTTCCCAGCATTATTCGATGTCCAGCGTCTTGAAAACCGTTTTTTCTTTTTTCTTAAGATTCTCTTTTGATGTGCATCATTTTAAAAGTCTTCATTGAATTGTTGCAATATTACTTCTGCTTTACACTTCAAGTTTTTGACCACAAGGCATGTGAGTTCTTAGCTCCCCAACCAGGGACTGAACCCGCACACCCCATGTTGGAAATCAAAGTCTTAACCACTGGGCCACCAGGAAAGTCCCTTGAGAATCATCATAAAAGATATTGCACGCTCCCCTCCCCCTCCCCACTGCTTTTTTGGGTTTCAATTAGGAGGGGGTAAATCTGGTCTTTGCTACTCTAGCTTGTCTGGGATTTGAAGTCCTGGATAGATTTTTCTAAAGCTGACCATTTGTATGACAGACATGATGCTACTGTAAGGAGTCAGGAGCACCGAGGCTGTTGTATGAAGCGCTGCATTACGAGGCTTAGGCTGTTTTGGGAAAGAAGGTAAGAAGGGGAGCCTTGCTCAGAGAACGGCCTGAAGGGCTTCATACATTCAAAGAGCAAGGAAGGGGGCGACAGGGCAAGGGAAGCTGGCAGCCGGAGAGGCTGGGGTCAGAGTCTGGCAAGCTGGAAGATTGCAGAGGCGAGGCCATTCGAGGTGACCAGCTGCAGGATGTGGCCATCCGTTAGCTCAAGTGGTGTATGAAGGGCAGCTGCTGAAGATGAGGAAGCACCTGGAATGTGGAAGAATGAGCTGCTTCTACTTGGGGGGAGGGGTGCTTCCTCGGGAGGGGAATCCAGGCTGTGGAGTAAGGTACGTTCCTTAACAATGGAATAAAAGTTCCTTAGGGCACAGCAAAGGTGACTAGAAGTAAGTCAGCAGCAGGGAGTGTACCGCACAGGAGAGGAGTGACCTTGACTGACAGGCTTAGCATCCAGGGATAAGACTTCCTGTGTCCAACTGGCCAGCCCACCGAAGGAGAGGGTCCAGCTGAGGTGGGGGTCCGAGGTGGGCTGGCAGGGGGGCAGCCAGCCTCCAGGCGGCCTCAAGGACTCTTGTATCCTGGGACTGGTGCCCTGGTGTGTCCCCTCCCACACGAAACAGGGCTCACTTTAGTAAGCAGTAGCACACAGTGGAAATGACGGCACAGCTTCCAAAACCGGGTCGTGAAAGACCCCTGCATCGCTTCCTGGGTCCCTGGGAGAAGACCTCATCATGCTGCAAGGACAAGAGCAGCCTGTGAAGAGGCCCATGCGGAGAGGACTGGGGCCTCCTGCGCCAACTTGTCAGGTGTGTGGGGCCGCCCTGGAAGTGGGTCCCTGTCCCCTGCAGGCTCTCAGATGACCACAGCCCTAAACTAACACTTGGACAGTCTCTGCACGAGTGACCTTAGAGCCAGAACCATCCAGCAAAGCCACTCCTGGATTTCTGACCCAGGGAAACCGCATGAGATAATCACTGTTTATTGGTGCTTTTAGCATTTGGATTTTGGAGTGATTGTTAATCAGCAGTAGAAAACTGGTGCTGATTTTGATACCCAGAGCTGAGCGGTCTGAGCAAAACCTAACCATACAGGCATAGATTTGGATCCAGATGGTGAGCAGCTCATGCTGGCACCAGTCACTGCAGGGCCATCCAGTCAGTTTGGGGCAACTGCTGGGCCTCTTAGGGTAAACACAGCAGAGCTGCCACCGCACTCCTGCCTCTGATTCAGGCTCTGGGTGACCCCAGGGGCCCACCTACCTGGAAACACAAAGAATGGAATCCTGGGAAACACAGTCTTCTGAGGTCAAGTTTACACATTACAGACACCACAGTACCCAGACCCAAACACTACGATGAGCCTGTCCTTGAGCAGGACCATATCAGAAGTCAGGGAACTGGACCTCATTGTCACCGGATGCCACAGGGAGGGGNNNTCTAAAGCTGACCATTTGTATGACAGACATGATGCTACTGTAAGGAGTCAGGAGCACCGAGGCTGTTGTATGAAGCGCTGCATTACGAGGCTTAGGCTGTTTTGGGAAAGAAGGTAAGAAGGGGAGCCTTGCTCAGAGAACGGCCTGAAGGGCTTCATACATTCAAAGAGCAAGGAAGGGGGCGACAGGGCAAGGGAAGCTGGCAGCCGGAGAGGCTGGGGTCAGAGTCTGGCAAGCTGGAAGATTGCAGAGGCGAGGCCATCCGAGGTGACCAGCTGCAGGATGTGGCCATCCGTTAGCTCAAGTGGTGTATGAAGGGCAGCTGCTGAAGATGAGGAAGCACCTGGAATGTGGAAGAATGAGCTGCTTCTACTTGGGGGGAGGGGTGCTTCCTCGGGAGGGGAATCCAGGCTGTGGAGTAAGGTACGTTCCTTAACAATGGAATAAAAGTTCCTTAGGGCACAGCAAAGGTGACTAGAAGTAAGTCAGCAGCAGGGAGTGTACCGCACAGGAGAGGAGTGACCTTGACTGACAGGCTTAGCATCCGGGGATAAGACTTCCTGTGTCCAACTGGCCAGCCCACCTAAGGAGAGGGTCCAGCTGAGGTGGGGGTCCGAGGTGGGCTGGCAGGGGGGCAGCCAGCCTCCAGGCGGCCTCAAGGACTCTTGTATCCTGGGACTGGTGCCCTGGTGTGTCCCCTCCCACACGAAACAGGGCTCACTTTAGTAAGCAGTAGCACACAGTGGAAATGACGGCACAGCTTCCAAAACCGGGTCGTGAAAGACCCCTGCATCGCTTCCTGGGTCCCTGGGAGAAGACCTCATCATGCTGCAAGGACAAGAGCAGCCTGTGAAGAGGCCCATGCGGAGAGGACTGGGGCCTCCTGCGCCAACTTGTCAGGTGTGTGGGGCCGCCCTGGAAGTGGGTCCCTGTCCCCTGCAGGCTCTCAGATGACCACAGCCCTAAACTAACACTTGGACAGTCTCTGCACGAGTGACCTTAGAGCCAGAACCATCCAGCAAAGCCACTCCTGGATTTCTGACCCAGGGAAACCGCATGAGATAATCACTGTTTATTGGTGCTTTTAGCATTTGGATTTTGGAGTGATTGTTAATCAGCAGTAGAAAACTGGTGCTGATTTTGATACCCAGAGCTGAGCGGTCTGAGCAAAACCTAACCATACAGGCATAGATTTGGATCCAGATGGTGAGCAGCTCATGCTGGCACCAGTCACTGCAGGGCCATCCAGTCAGTTTGGGGCAACTGCTGGGCCTCTTAGGGTAAACACAGCAGAGCTGCCACCGCACTCCTGCCTCTGATTCAGGCTCTGGGTGACCCCAGGGGCCCACCTACCTGGAAACACAAAGAATGGAATCCTGGGAAACACAGTCTTCTGAGGTCAAGTTTACACATTACAGACACCACAGTACCCAGACCCAAACACTACGATGAGCCTGTCCTTGAGCAGGACCATATCAGAAGTCAGGGAACTGGACCTCATTGTCACCGGATGCCACAGGGAGGGGAACCCTGAATCCTGAGAGAAGACAGAGAAGGGACACAGTCGAGCAGTCGGCCTCTTTCGTCTGCAAAGGGCAGGGACCTTTGCTGTGTCCAGGAAGTGGCAGGAATCCTGACCCTGCAGCTGGCCTCACGGGATGAGAAACAGCCACCAAACGTCCCTGCTCCTCTAGCACTATTTCTGCTAAGGGCTAAAGACAAGCGAAAGGAGGGTGAAAATCTAACAGGTGCAAAAGTCTGGTGGAAACCACTGCTCCCAGGTGAGACGGCTTTGACCTCAGAGGGAGGGACCAAGACGTGACAGTATTCCTACACCTGTGATCTTGGGCCCTCCTGGAATGATTCTCCTCCCACCCTTCGTGGAGTAAAGACCACCACGACCTTGTCCAAGAGGACCAAGGGCACCGCTTCTCTTACAACCCAGCCTTGATACAAGGGCGCCCTGAGCAATGGTCCCCATTCCTGAATCCCAGAGAGGTAGAGAGCAAGTGGCGTTTCATCTTTCAGGAGCTCATCCAAGAGGGTTGGGGTGAGGCCACTTTCCACAGGGACCTGGGGGGACCTGGGTAGTGAGATACCTGGTCCAGACCCAATCGGTGGCAGGTTAGCCCTTCCCAAGCACATATGGAGTTCCTTCTCCTTCAAGGGGGCTGGGGGACAGTGCACTCAGAGTGCAGAAGACAGGACAGGTCTGATTCAGGGTCAACCTCGGGCCCTTGATGGACAACTTCTGACCTTGTCGGTCTTAGTCACCGAGATGCCTAGAGCGGGCAGTGGGCTGTGTCCTGTCTCACAGGAGGGGCAGGTCCTAGCCTGTGTTAGTCATTCAGTTGTGAATGACTGCGAGTCCTTGGAGTGTACCCAACCAGGCTCCTCTGTCCATGGGATTTCCCTGGCAAGAATACTGGAGTGGGTTACCATTCCCATCTCCAGGGGATCTTCCGGACCCAGGGATCGAACCCGTGTCTCTTACTTCTCCTGCATTGGCAGGCAGACTCTTTACCAACTGAGCCACCAGGGAAGCCCCTGGGCTGGTCCTATCCCGAGTGCTGTATAAATGACAGGGGCGGTGTCACAGGGGCAGTGCTAGGCTGCTGCACCGCCTCCCCGGGCCTTGGAGGCAGCTGGCACCCACCAGGCCAGTGCTAGGCCGCTGCACCGCCTCCCCGGGCTCTGGAGGCAGCCGGCACCCACCAGGCCGGGTGACTCTAGACATGTTGCTCAGCCTCTTGTGACCAAGCCTCTCAGCTATCTGATGGCTCGATGGCTCCAAACTATGTCCAGTCATACCGCTGCGGGGAAGGACCTGCCGCCACTAGAGGAAGCCCCTGCAGTTTTCAGCACAGACGGGTGTTCTCAAAGGACCATGCCGTCACCCACGGGTCATTTCACACAGCCTGGGGCTCAGCTTGCGCTCAGTGTGTGACCTCGCCCAGCTTCCTCTTCCTTCAGAGGCCAGCAGAGCCCTCGGGCTGCAGTCCCTTCTCCTGCAAGGAATATCTGTGGAGCGTGGTGTCCGGCTCAAACGCACTCTGGTCCTGCCACTCTCTAAAGAGTGTTCTGGCTGCGAATTTCAGGCATGAATGAAGCCTGGAAAGGATGGAGATGATCCCCCAGAGAAAGGCAGAGGGCAGAGGCTTCTCCTCCTGCTCAGAAAATCACCACTCTAGAGTCCAGCCCAGAGCTCCTGTCAGAGCCTGCCCGCCAGGTCAGAGCTCACTGGCCAGTGGCCTCTGGGGTTCATAGGAGCAGCTCAGGATGGGTCTCGATTTCTTCCTGACCAAAGATCTCTCTGAAATCCTAAGTCCACCTGCTCCAATCCAGCAGACCAGCCACGGTTTCTCTGCCTGAGGCCAGGAGTGACCAGAGCTGCCCCGAGGGGTGTCAGGACACCAGGCAGACACCACACTGCTCACGCGTCTTTATTTATTGAGCTGAGAATTCACACAGGTAGCATCATACAGTGAATCATTTTCAGGGCTGGATAAAAATGATTGTCACTCACTGCGCTTCACAAAAATTTCTTTTAATGAATAAATAATCTGATGAAATCAAAAATATTTACAATATAAACACACAGGAAGAAGTGAAGAACTTCAGATCTGTGAACCTGATCGCCGACCTCCGCCTTCCTGAACCGAACGCCTCCCGAGCTTTTTCCTCGAAAACAATACAAATCTGATAGAAACAACAACTCATACAACACCTCTTGGTTCATTATACGTTTATCTGTTAGTCTTGGAAAGCTACATATATTATGCGACATGTTAAAATACAAATATTAACTAAAATAATATATTATCATAATGCCAGGTAGCATTCTCCACAGAACGAAAATGTACACTCAGCTGCGACAATAACAAACGTTCACGGGCCACAAAATAATACCCCAAAGGTACAAATTCCTTCATAAGAATATAATTGTGCTCTTCAATTTACCATCTGTCCGCGCTGCTCGAAGGGGCCGGTGCCCAGGACGACAGGGTTGGACCACTGGGTGCTGTGGGTGGGAACCGGGCAGTGCAAGCAGTTTTATAAACACTTTTTTTTTTCTTGGACTCTTTTTTAAAAAGAGCCAATTAGGCAAAGCAAAATTAGCAGATGGAGCGGTCTTCGTCTCATCGGCACAAACACCGTGGCACGCGCCCTGGCTGTGCAGGACGGAAGGCTGGTGTGCGGGGCTCTTCACGCCGTCAGCCAGTATTCAAGTACTCTAGGGCTACCTCGTAGCAGAACTTGTACTGATCCTGGAACACAGAAGGGACACAACATCAGCGCGGCCACAGAGGGCCCCACTTCTCTGAGGGCAGTGACGCTGTGTGTGAATGCATGCTTAGACAAGTCTGACTCTGTATGACCCCGTGGACTGTAGCCCGCCAGGCTCCTCTGTCCGTGGGATTGTCCAGGCAAGAATACTGGAGTGGGTTGCCGTTTCCTTCACCAGAGGATCTTCCAGACCCAGGGATTGAACCTGCGCCTGCTCTACTGGCAGGCAGATTCTTTACTGCTGAGTCACCTCAGAAGCCCCAATTAGGGCTTTAATTGGAAGCAATCAACCTGAGAAGGAGGTCAATTAGAAACGAGCTAAGACACCACCATCCTGGACCACACACGCATTCACTGTTTGTAGACATTTCACACAAGGTCGATGAAAGGAATACTCTGAAATCTACACTTGTGAGACTTCTTGGAAAGTTCCAGACAATTGGAACACATCTGTTTGTCCACACGTGTAAGTGCACCTGTTATATCAATATCCTGAGGACAAATTAAGGGAAAGCCAAGAGGTGTACTGGGAGGGAGGCTGGAGATACGCCTTCGTGATCTGCTCAGTGCATAAACGTGGCTTCATGCCTGGCCTGGCTTTACCTCTGACCGTCAGTCAGCAGGACTCCCTTCAGTTTACGAGCAGTTATTAAGCACCTACTCCTCGGAAGGGCAGTTATGACCAACCTAGATAGTGTATTCAAAAGCAGGGACATTACTTTGCCAACAAAGGTCTGTCTAGTCAAGGCTATGGTTTTTCCAGTAGTCATGTATGGATGTGAGAGTTGGACTGTGGAGAAAGCTGAGCGCTGAAGAATTGATGCTTCTGAACTGTGGTGTTGGAGAAGACTCTTGAGAGTCCCTTGGACTGCAAGGAGATCCAACCAGTCCATTCTAAAGATCAGTCCTGGGTGTTCTTTGGAAGGAATGATGCTAAAGCTGAAACTCCAGTACTTTGGCCACCTCATGTTGACTCACTGGAAAAGACTCTGATGCTGGGAGGGATTGGGGGCAGGAGGAGAAGGGGACAACCGAGGATGAGAAGGCTGGATGGCATCACTGACTCGATGGATGTTGAGTTTGAGTGAACCCCAGGAGTTGGTGATGGACAGGGAGGCCTGGTGTGCTGTGATTCATGGGGTTACAGAGTCAGACACGACTGAGTGACTGAACTGAACTGAAATACCAAGTACCTTGACCTGGCCCCTGACTCTGAGAAGTCCGTGGTCCAACCAGGAGGATGAGACAGGGACCCAAGGGCCCCCAAGAGGCAGAGCTGAGTGGGGCCCACAAATGGTTCCCAACGTGGGTGCAGTGGAGGAGGAAGCAGCAGTTCTCAGGGGAGATGTGAGGGGGTGGCAGGTGATGGGGAGCTGGAGGAGGAGCATGTGGACCGGGGGAGGTGGATAGTAAGTGCCTTGGATTGCCCAGGACAGTCTTGACTGATGCCTGTTATCCTGGCGGAACGGATAGTTGAAGCCTTGCTTGCTCTCAAAAGTGTCCCAGTCTGAATGGTAAAGCCTATGGGCCTCCTGACTGTGGTCGTCCTGGCAGGCTGCCCAGGTAGAGATGGCAGAACAGGGACAGGCGCCGGAGGCAACGTCTGATGCCCCCTGGTAGCCACATCCTAGTTCTTAATGGGGCAGCGAACTCATTTCTCTTGAGCGCAGCCTTCTCAGATCCCGGACCAGCACCTGCGCAAGCTTTCAATCCACATTCTAGGATTTATTATTTCGGGATCTGATACTTCTATTTTCAGCATATTTACAAGAAATCACTCGAATTTCAAAATCTTGATGCTGTCAGCTCACGGCTGACACTGGCTGAGGCGAGCTCTAATCATTGCCGTTTTTGTGAATCGCACAGACGATTCTTTTTTTTTTTTTCGTGGAAACCTAAGAGATCAGTTCCTTCTTGCAGAAATGTGATTTTGTATAAAGCTAGCTGTGCAGTTAGTTTCAATGCCGACTATGGACCATCCTCTTAACAGAGTGTTTTACAGGCTCAGTCGCTCAGTCGTGTCCGACTCTCTGCGACCCCATAGACTATAATCCACCAGGCTCCTCTGTCCATGGGATTCTCCAGGCAAAAATACTGGAGTGGCTTGCCATTTCCTGGATCCTCCTGACCCAGGGATCAAATCTGAGTCTCTTGGATTGGCAGGCAGCTTTATTCCTGCTGATTCTTAACATAGTAAGATGCACTTACAGGGCCACGTGGCTGCTGCCTTGGGTCAAAAGTGAATGAGGAAGCCAGGAAGGGGTTTGGGGTTCATCCCAAGGGGCAGCTGTGGCAGGGGGGGGATGTTAATCACTGAAGGTGCCCCATCATAGGCATGACTACAGTTTTTCAAAATGAGTTCTCTCTCTCATCTCATCTTTCCTAAATAGCCTGCTAGCTCCACAGACTCTGATGACTGGTTCTATACAGGGAATGAGCAGAAGGATCACAAATTGCTGGTCCCCTCCCCTAGGCACCTCTAAAAACACCTGAAATCATCCCACTTGGAACCTGATTACACTTGATCACCAGATACAGTCTGTCTTGGGTGGTTTCCTCGCTTTTGAACAGTATAATTAAGCCACATGAACCCTCTCTACTTCAGGGGAGAAAGGGCGTTTATGCTTTGGTCCCAGGATCTCCCAATCTGGGTGACATTAGCTGATGACGTGAGCATCTTCATGCTGGACCGCAACCAGGGTAACTGGCAACTTCTCTTCAAGACCCCTGCCCCCACCTTTGCTTCAGATGCTCCTTGCTCTCACAAAACAGGGAGAAAGTGAAACTTGAAAGGATACCCCACATGAGGTCATGCTGTAAGAGTCCCTGCCCTCAGGGAGGGCATGGGAGGCCTCGGTGCTGGCGGGCGGCTGCAGGTGGCTCCCCCAAAGGCCAGACTGCCTTTGTCTGTGGAACGTGGCCCCACAGTCAGCCTGTCACTTCAAACACCCCCACGTCACCTGAGNGCTCAGCTTTAACGATCCAATTTACCAATGTCTTCCTTTACGGCCGCTGTTCTGTGTCCTGCGTAACTCATCTCTGATTACTCCTTTGGGTGAAGAGTTTCTGTAGAAGCTCTGTTGTCTTCCTTGGCAGGTCTGCACTGGAGACAGCATGCCCTGGAGATGCTCTCTGGGTAGCGTGAGAGGGGAGACCACTGCCCTGCAGGTGGTGTGCTGCTGTGGGACCCTGCTGTGAGTCAGGGGACCCCGAGGTGTGGCTGTTCCTGGACTTTCTCTTCTGCTCTTTAGTCTCTTTTCTCTCTCTGCATCGACACCTCACTGTTTCTCCTCCGTTGGCTTTTCACCTAACGCTTTCAGCAGCTGTCGGTGACCACTGTCTACATCCATTACTTTGATCAAGGGTTGAAAAAGCATGAGACTTTAATTCTATCCTTTTCAACTAGTTTTATTAGCTGGAAGACGTGTATAAAGAAAAAGAATTCCCTGCTTGCTTTCTGGGAACCATTCAGTTCACAGCCCTGAAGGGCGTCCCGGGAATGGATGCTCTGTCACGGCCAGTAGGTGGCACTGCGCTATACTGGATCGCGAAGAAGTTCTCATCTCAGGGGGACAGCAGGTTGCCTGTGGGTCAAAGCAAAGTCTCCTGGCCTGAACTGGAGGACACCAATTCAACCTAACTCTGTTCCTACAACTAAAACACCTTAGATTAAGATTTTAAAATCTTGACAAAAGTCAGCATTGTCCCCAGCCTGGGTCTCACACCCCGCCCCTGTGATAGAGAGAGAGTAAATGGCAGCCCCATGGCAGCAGCTGGCACTTCAGAGTTGGGGGGAGGATGGATTCCAGGGAAAAGTTCAGGTTCTCTCAGCAGAATGGGGCCGGGGGCTCGGCTGGCAGGAGGGCAGCAGCAGCAGGTGCCTGCCGTGTCCACTGGGTGAGAGAACGGCCACTGTCTTAGGTATCATGTGGGCAGGGGGTGGAACTGTCTGGGGTCATAGCCGTGCCTTGGAGAGTGTGTCTACATGGTGGCCTACGAGGTGCAGTGACTTAATGGGTCTTTGCATCTTCCCCGCAGGCCCCTCCTGGGGCCTCAGATCTCCCACTACTGGGATGTAGCCCCCTCCTTTTTTTCTGTTATGATTAAAAAAAAATTTTTATTGTGGTAAAAGTCACATGACATAAAACATACTATTTGAACCATATTTAACTGTGCAGTTCTGTGGCACTAAGTACCTTCACAATGTACAACTCACCATCATGAAAACTGAAAACTTTCACTTCCTAAATGGAAACTCTGTCCACATTAAAGGCTAGCTCCCCATTCTCCCCTACCCTCGACCCCTCGGTCCCTCTTGGCACCTACCAAGAGACTAATACTTTCTGACTGTATGAGTCTGACTATTCTAGGTACACCTTGTATAAGTGGAATCAAACAGTATTTGTCTGCACCTACTGTATACCAGAATGCATTTTTAAGATGAACTTAATACATGTGGGACACAGCCATTTGGGTCCCAGGGCTGGCCCTGGTCAGGAAACTTCTAGGAAGTGTGATGTTTCTAGTTCCAGAGGCTGGCAGGCTCCTGATGCAGAAATCGGTAACCACAAACTGTATCTGCATCCCCAAGAAAACCTAACCGATCAAATATAAGCGCTCACTAAAATGTCGATTATTCTTGTCAGGGCTGTATCACCTCACACAGGCGACCCTCTGACCTTATTCTGATCAGAAGTTAAGTCTGCAAGTAGAGGAATAAAAACAGGGATGGGAGCAGTTCATAGATCCTTCTGGACGTTTTCTTGGTGATGATTTTAATGACCTGGGTCCCTGAGAAGGAAGGGGAAGGTGGAGGGGAGGAGTGGGAGGAGTTCTGATGAAGGGCTGGTGTTGGTTGCGTCATTAGACTCTTTCTGAGGGGACAGCAGTTTCCTGCCACATTCGGTGCTGAGAGGTGGCAGACTCCTGGGTTCCCAGATCCGGGGTGGTGGGTGGGGGTGGGGGCCATCTCGCAAGATACGGCAACGGGCAGAGTAACGAGCCCTAGGCCATGCTGGTTGCTGTAACCAGGGTCAGTGTCCCTGGAGCAGAGCTTTGTCTTCCCTTCAATTTGGGAGAGAGCTCCCTGTGACCTTGTTAACAACGCTCCACTGAAAAGAGAAGGAAGCTTATACTCAGTGTCCACAGACTCCCCATCTCCCCAGACTGCAAGACTTTCTAATCACTGCCCATTAAGCCACCTCCAGCTGGTTGATTAGCTCCTATCCTCGCCCATGAGAAGATGCAGGTGAAAGTTCTTTGAAAAGCACGCAGACTCGAGCCACGGCTTGCAACCTCGGCCTCACGCTGAAATAATCCAGGAGTTAAAAAAGCACTGTTGCCTGGTCTTCCCACCCCCAGAGATTTGGATTTAATTGTTTTGCTGTGGCCTGGGCATAGTTTGTTTGTTTGTTTTTTAAAGCTCCCCAGATGTGCAGCCAAGGTTGGGAACCATTATTCTGCAGCCAAGGATCTCCCGTTTTAGCACTTGTTAAAATTGCAGGTCTGGAGACCAGTCTGCAGACACTGGCTGTAACCAAATCTTCCCAATATATATCTATCCCCAGGCAAACAAAACAAAACTCTCTTAAAACTACAAAGAAGAAGGAAACAGTTCCTCTGAAACCTCTGTCATGCAATCCAACAGAATCACCAGTGAGTGCGCTGGTAAACCAGTTCTGCCATAACGGGGAGGGCCCCTTGACTGTGGCATTTGCTGACGTCCGTGACATAAACACATCTGCCACTGAGGATTTTAGGTTACCAACAGTTTCACAGCTCAGAAAATTCCCCGAAGCTTAACAACATGCTCGCAAGAGCTGGAAGGAGCTCACTGAACCCACCCAGGTATTTTACTGGGGAGGCAGCGGCTCCCAGTCACAAGGTTGGGGCTCAATTTATAGCAGCGACACCCCCTCCAAAGGTAAAACGCACATGTGCTTGTTTTCTGCAAAGTAACGAATGGACTGATGAGCTGGCGCCCAGATCTGCTTGCTTCTTCTCCGTTTATAATGAACAGAGGCAGTGAGCCGAGGCGCCAGGGCTGGTGTCAGTCTGGTGGGTGTGTGTACTCACAGGCAGTGCACGACCGTGCGTCCCTCCCCGCCGTTGTACTCCTCCTGCCATTTGTCCACCTGGCGGATGAGCTTCAGGAAGGAGCGCTTGGACACCGGCGTGTCCCTGTACATCGGCCAGCCCAGGAACTGGAACTGCTGCACCATCCGGTACCCGTCCTGGGGCTGCAGAGGGCCGGGCGATCGGAGGGGAGCGGAGAGAAAAAAAGCAGGCGTTACTCTCAGGGCCAAGCTCCAGCACGCTGACACCACCTCCTCATGCCCGTGGGCCCGAGGGAAGGAGGGCCTGCCTGTAATTAACGAATAGACCGTCCATGGCCCGAGGAGTTGGGAGTCTGAATCTCGAGCTGATATAAAACACCAGGTGTTTCCAAGGGGAGGCCAGACAGAAGCGAAGTGGAATGCTCACAGCTTTGCAAATGCTGTGTGAAAAACAGTACACGACCTGAGCACTGACCACACTGGGCTGAGTGGTAAATAGGCTTTGACTTTAATTACAGGTAAACTAAAGGTAAAGGATAAACTGTGATCTGGCAATGTCTATGAGTTCAGAGTGTTACAGACGACACTCTGTGTCCTGGGAGTACAACACAGTTCTGCTCACTGGCATGACTCTTGCTAAGATATCAATAGTTAATCTTTCACCATAATTAAATAGAATTATGTGTATGTGCTCAGTTGCTCAGTCGTATCCAACTATGCAACCCCATGGACTAAAGCCCGCCTGGCTCCTCTGTCCATGGGATTCTCCAGGCAAGAATATTGGAGTGGGTTGCCATGCCCTCCTCCAGGNACTCTTGCTAAGATATCAATAGTTAATCTTTCACCATAATTAAATAGAATTATGTGTATGTGCTCAGTTGCTCAGTCGTATCCAACTATGCAACCCCATGGACTAAAGCCCGCCTGGCTCCTCTGTCCATGGGATTCTCCAGGCAAGAATATTGGAGTGGGTTGCCATGCCCTCCTCCAGGGGATCTTCCCGACCCAGGGATTGAACAAAACCTGTGTCTGTATCTCCTGAGTCTCCTGCACTGGCAGGAGGATTTAAATAGAATTTTAGGAGTCAAGAAATAGTCAGGCCACATGATTTTAGTCTGACTCTCTTGGGCTAAATCTTCCGTGGCTGCCAGTAGCACCCAACACTGGGGATCACTCTTGTTTCCTTCCTGGCTGTACCCCCACCAAACCCCACAGCTCTTGGCCTCCCTTCCTGCCAGACTCTTGCTGATGCAGGCTCCAGGCTCAGTCCTTGGGTCCCTTTCTCTTCTCTACTTTTCTCTTGAACGTTTCATTCAGTCTCATGACTTTAACTATTCCAGTGAGTCCTCAATCTGGGTCTCCAGACCTTGCTCCTGAATTTCACCCTCACAGATTCCAAGGTCTCCACGATATTCCAATGCAGGCATCAAACAGTCACTTCAAACCCAGCACGTACCCAGCTGATCTGCCTTCTGTCCACGCATGCTCTGACCCCTTACAATCCTGTTACCTGCACAGCTTTTCCTACCCTGGTTAATGTCTCTTCCATCCAGTTCACAGGACCAATATGCTGAGAGCTGCTCCTGAGTCCCTGGGATCCAACCGATCAGCCCATCCTATCCTATCGGCTCTGAGGTCAGAATGTATCCGAGTCCCTCCACCTCCCCCCGCCCACTGCTGCTCTGTCTACCCTTGTCCTTTCCCACCTGGATTATTACAACATCCTCCTGACCCGCTCGCTCACTGTCTGTCCTCAGCACAGATGCCAGGCCTGCCTTCTAAAAGCTCAATTAGAGCTCGAGACTCTTCCACTTGGGACCCTGTGGCGGTACCTCCTTTCTTTCAGCGCAGAAGCCCTGATCCTGGTGGTGGCCTGTAGGGCCCTATGTGACCTCTGCCCCCTGGACCCCAACCTCAGCCCCAGCAGCTACTCCCGCCTTCGCCTCCTGGGCTGCAGACACATCAGCCACCTTGCTGTTGTGGGACTCACCAGACAATCCCCCCACCTCAGGGCCTTTGCACTGACTGTCATTTCTGCTCCCAAAGCCAACTGCAGGAGAGCAGGTGGCTGCCCCTCACGCCCACCAGGCTGCACTCATATGGCCCCTCTGCTCACTCTCTGGTCCAGGCCTGGCACCTTCTGCTTTCCCAGTTTTCTCCTACAGCACACAATCTGTCTCCTCTCTTTAGAACGTAAGCTCCACAGGGTCACGGAGCTTAGTTTTGTTCACAGACTCCTAGAAGGGCCTTCAGGCTCCCAGAACACTGACTGACCTGGACCATCTACCCAGTCAATTGATGAGAAAATAATGAAACCGCAACACCAGTCACGGTGGTTGCGGATCTTACTCGCGCTGCGTTGTAGATTCGAAATATCCTACTGATGATGTCTTCTTCCAGGTCAGCAGAAACAAACTCCACCTGGATGGGGCCGTGTCGGTGGACTCCGTTCTCTGGCCAGTACTGGGGACACAACTGGATTCAAAACACAGAAACGCGAGGTTAATGAGCAGAGTACATTTACTGCTCACGTCTGGGTAAGGTCACTACCAGCATCAGGCCCCAACACCCCTTATTCACTTCATCTCCTTTCCTTTCTCTCTTCTTTCCCCCAAGTCGACCTGTTGACTTTCTTGTTGGCTGAGCCCTTAACTCCCCCTGTCCATCTAGTACTTTTTTCTCTATTTTCTGTGAAAGCATCACTAAGCCACGAGGAATTCTGCCTCCCAAAGAGGTCACGTGGGCACTACTGAATACCATCGCTGTAAGATCTCTTTTNCCAAGTCGACCTGTTGACTTTCTTGTTGGCTGAGCCCTTAACTCCCCCTGTCCATCTAGTACTTTTTTCTCTATTTTCTGTGAAAGCATCACTAAGCCACGAGGAATTCTGCCTCCCAAAGAGGTCACGTGGGCACTACTGAATACCATCGCTGTAAGATCTCTTTTGCTGCTGAAAGGCCCTCTTCTCCAGCCCTGGGGAGATGCCCTGAGCTGCCGTTACAAGAGCAAAGACATTTGAGATGACCCACTTGACACCCCAATCTCCAACCTTCCATCTGGGCCCGCCTAGAAGTATGTAATCACTTTGAGAGCAGGGCTGTTTAGTGACAAAATAATGACAACAGTGTTGGGTTGCATTTTCTGACGCTCTGGTCCGAACCTTCCCAGCTCAGACCTAGGAAACACGGCGGAATAAGAGCAACCACTTTGGGCTTCAATTAAAAACTCAATTTCCTAGCGTCTCACACTCCAGGTATTGATGACACTGGAGAACCAGGAGTTCTGCCGAAACATGGAGCAGGTGACGAGTGTGGCGGGCAGGGTGCCAGGCACGATGGCAGATGAGGGAGGGGATCTTGCTTACCACTGCCCTGCAGCAACACTGAACTTGGAGACAGGTGAGAAAAACTCCTGTCTGTTATCACAGATCTTTTCTAAAGCTCTGCAGGCATGCTCAGTTGCTCCACTGTGTCTGACTCTTTGCAACCCCATAGATGCAGCCCGACAGGCTCTGTTGAGTGGGTTGCCCTGCCCTCCTCCAGGGAATCTTCCCAACCCAGGGACAGAACCTGTATCTCTTACATTTCTTGAATTGGTAGGCAGGTTCTTTACCACTGAGTCACCTGGGAAGCCTTCTAAAGCTCTGAGACTCTACTTAAAGTCTGAAACGAAGCTTCCGGGACTGGGTATGCAATGATGTTTTGGGAGCAGCATTTAACTCTTTATTTCCAATTTACCNCCTAGGAAACACGGCGGAATAAGAGCAACCACTTTGGGCTTCAATTAAAAACTCAATTTCCTAGCGTCTCACACTCCAGGTATTGATGACACTGGAGAACCAGGAGTTCTGCCGAAACATGGAGCAGGTGACGAGTGTGGCGGGCAGGGTGCCAGGCACGATGGCAGATGAGGGAGGGGATCTTGCTTACCACTGCCCTGCAGCAACACTGAACTTGGAGACAGGTGAGAAAAACTCCTGTCTGTTATCACAGATCTTTTCTAAAGCTCTGCAGGCATGCTCAGTTGCTCCACTGTGTCTGACTCTTTGCAACCCCATAGATGCAGCCCGACAGGCTCTGTTGAGTGGGTTGCCCTGCCCTCCTCCAGGGAATCTTCCCAACCCAGGGACAGAACCTGTATCTCTTACATTTCTTGAATTGGTAGGCAGGTTCTTTACCACTGAGTCACCTGGGAAGCCTTCTAAAGCTCTGAGACTCTACTTAAAGTCTGAAACGAAGCTTCCGGGACTGGGTATGCAATGATGTTTTGGGAGCAGCATTTAACTCTTTATTTCCAATTTACCGGAGGGACAAGTGGCTGGGGGGCAGAGCAAGAGGAAAACATTTCATTATTTTACAGGCTATTTCTTCTGAGCCAGATGAAAACATCTCATTTCAAGCAGAATGATGTACAATGAAGGTGAGAACCTACTGCTTGAAATTCCTTTTTCTGATGACTTTTCTTTTCCAGAGGATCTAAAATCTCATTATGGAAGGTTACAAAGGTTGATTTATATCCAAGATTGCAAGATGGTTTCCAGGGGATCAAATGAAGACATCTCCCTCCCTCTGCTATAGAAGCTAAAGGTTTGAATTTCATGACCAAGAAGGAAAGTAGGGTAACTAAGAGTCCTTTTGGCATGAGCTGAGTCTATAGTATTTTAGAAATTACATTTATTTGAAAATAAGGCTTCTGGGCTTCCCAGGTGGCTCAGCAGTAAAGAATCCACCTGCCAATGTAGGAGATACGGATTCGATCCCTGGGTCAGGAAGATGCCACATACCGTGGAGGAAACTAAGCCCCCATGCCACAACTATTGAGCCTGTGCTCTAGAGCCTGGGAGCTGAAACTACTAAAGCCCATGCACCCCAGAGCCTGTGCTCAGCAACTAGAGAAGCCATCACAGTGAGAAGCCCATGCACCGCAACCAAAGATTGGCCCCAGCTCACGGCAACTAGAGAAAGTCCGAGCAGCAACGAAGAGCCAGCACAGTTAAAGATAAAAATAACTAACTATATAAAGGGCTTTCCTAGTGGCTCCGTTGGTAAAGAATCCACCTGCAGTATGGGAGACCTGCATTTGATCCCTGGGTGGGGAAGATCCCCTGGAGGAGGGCATGGCAACCCACTTCAGTATTCTTGTCTGGATAATCTCTGTGGACAGAGGAGCCTGGTGGGCTACAGTCCATGGGGTTGCAAAGAGTTGGACACAACTGAGCGACTAAGCACACAACTGTATAGCAAATAAAAACTTAAAAAAAGATATTGCTTCCACGATGTTTTTCCTTCCTCACCAGAGCTTTTCGGTGACAAGTTATAAAACTGCCTTGTCAAAAGACAGCTTGCTGAAGTTTGTTTTCTCTTTGACCTCCCAGGGTTAAAATTAACAGGGAAGCTGAGTTGGGAAGACAGGTCGTAGCACACACATCTGGACTGTCCTGCCCGTTTTCTCCTGATGGAGCCAGCCTTGCTTTCTGTTCATCCTCCCAATTCAGTCCTCAATCTAAAGCTCGTCACTTTCACCGGAGAAACATGGACGGCCCGGCTGGTGCGGGCTCCTGGATTATGGCATTCTGCATCCTGCCCAAGGAAACCGTGCGGAAAATGGCTTAAATAGTGCATAACACGTCCATGAACTGGGCCTATAAATACTTAAAGCAGCTGAGTGCTATTCTTGCACGATTGCAGAGACTTTCGGTTCAAATGCTCCGTTTAGTGCTCTCTAAAAGGCCGAATCCCAAGAGCATCCTTTCTCCAAACCAACACCAGCTCCATCTGCTGAGCAGGATGGGGACCTTGGTCTCTCCCACTGGGGTGGCCAAGGCTCGGTATGAGCCCAAACAACTGTGGGTTAGGACGTGACTTTAGAATTCAAGTGTTAGTTGCTTAGTCATGTCCGATATTTTGTGACCCCGTGGACTGTAGCTGCCAGGCTCCTCTGTCCATGGGATTCTCCAGGCAAGGATACTGGAATGAGTAGCCAGTCCCTCCTCCAGGGGATATTCCCAATCCAGGAATCGAACCCAGGACTCCTGTACTGCAGGCAGATTCTTTATTGTCTGAATTCACGGCTGAGTGACTAACATGCTTTAGAATTCAACAGTGTCGTCCAGAAAGAACGTGTGTAAGCCACTAATGTCTGGTTCACTCATATGGAAAAAAAACAGTCTATCACTGCATTTCAGTATTCACATTAGAGGAAAACAATGAGTCTGAAGAGGGAACACTCGCTTATCCTCTGTCTGTGACCAAGCAACCTTGAACGAGCGGAGCTGAACACATGGCATTGTGAGTTAGAAAACCAGAACCCTCGGTCCTATTTCTGGTTGTGTCATGGAGGTTCCCCAGCTGCGGTGTCTGCTTGTTTTATAAATGGTTGCCACCCATTCTTTGGAGAGGAGAGGATCACTATGGAAGACTACTGAAATATTTAAGCTTCTTAAGTAGAAAGGACTAGATGAGGACAAGCACGATCATTATTATTTCATTAACTAGCTTTTGGGCTACAGCCTTAACAAGACAACGCATTGCTCCAAATGTAATGAAAAACATTACAGGACTGAAGTGAAGGTCCAAGGGATTTTTGGCAATAACGATGACAATAAAGTGGATTTTGGGAAGGAAAATTTTTGTCCACTTTGGCTGCTGCAATATGTCAGACTTTCATTTTTTCTTAAAAATTTGTCTCTGTGAGACAGAAAATTAATTGCGTTCCAGAACAAGTTTATTCTTACAATACCCCAAGTTTAAACTTCCCACAAGGGCCTCTGTCACGGCAAGTCAGCCCGTGACTAGAATAGCCGGGCCCTAAAGTGATAAATCCAGCTCCCAGGGACCCCCGGGCTCACTCTGTCTGGCCTGACAGTTCCCTTTAGGAAAATCCTTCTAACCCCATTACTAATACTGAGTCACCACCGCCCAGTTCTAACTCTCTATGTATAAGAAGAGGAGCGAACAAATCGCATTCATCATTCTGCGTTTTTCTTCTCTTCCAGTCTCGGTTTCATTGCTCTTTAATATATCTTTACCAAAGAGTTGACAAAAGTAGTTGCTATCCCTTAGATAGGAAAAAGCCTCCACTCTTTTCACCGTGCTAGGCAGACTGCCACCTGTGGGCTCCAGGTGGGCCATGCCAGGAGGCTCGGAGACACTCCCAGCCCGGATCTGGGGCTGTGTCAGAGGTTGACGGCCGTTCTCACCACCTCTGGTCGACTTGCTCTATGCCCTTCAGCCCCGAGTCAGTCCTGACTGCCTGCTACCCTGCGTCTCTCTCCAGTCAGCATTTCCATCGAGAACAGCCCAGATTATGACCCTCTGTTTCCTCGTCACTCACACTGTCTCTGAGTTCAGTCCAGCTTTTTGGTCTCAGACTATTTTCTGCTGCCATCCCTAATTACACCTGGTTTTTATTATTTTTTAATAAGTTTTTTTTTTGTGTGTGTGTGTGCAGACTATTTTTAAACTCTTCACTGATTTTTTTTTTTCCCAATAGTGCTTGTTTTATATTTTGTTTTTTTTCACCATGAGTCATGTGGGATCTGAGCTCCCCAACCAGCGATCGAACTCACAGCCCCTGCATTGGAAGGTGCAGTCTTAACCACTGAACTGCCAGGGAAGTCCCCTGTCTGGTTTGTAACACAGGCATCTTTGGCTCCCTGTCCTTGCCTGGGGTTTGTAACCTGCTGCCAGGGGACTGCATTCTCTATGGGCAAACACAGAAAACACAGACCGGACCCCGGGCTGGGCTCTGGCAGCCATAGTCCACGCATCTCACCTGGGCAGGGTCCACGTCGTTTAGCATCACCACAGAGGTGCAGTGATAATCCAGGACCAGCCTCCAGAAGTCTTTCACCGTGTTTGGCAGAGGATGCTGGGTGACTATGAAAGCCGAAGGCTGTTTATAGCTCTGCAGACGCAAACAAGAGAGATCCAAATGGACCCGGGAGAACGTGACAGGAGGGAGCTAAGTTATTTTGTACACATGGGAGCTCGTGACACAAAACACTGAACATATTTTAACAACTGTTGAATTCTATCACCATGGTCCATGCCAAAACAGGCTAAAAATAGACTCATCTGCAGAAAAATAATGCTAAAGTCACCTCACTTTGATACTTAGGAAACTTAATAAGTATCTCCTACAGTTTGTTTGGTATTTCTGGTAGAAAGGCAATGTCGACTCCACACGTAACTAATTTAATGGAGAAAATTTAACTTTAAAATATGCATGATTAAGATAGTTCCGTTTCTCCTAAAATCTGTGCACTTATTGTTTAAATGTGTGAGATGGTGTTACTTATTCCTGCCATCCAAGGACACACACGCTTTTGACAGCTCTGCAGAGCGTCAGACAAGCTTAAATACCTTTTTACCAATATCACACCAATAGAATTAAAATTTCTGCATCAGCACTGAAAATCCCCATTCACTTTTCCCATCAATTGAATAGCAAATGCTCATTCAGTTAGAAGTAAATAGACGGACAGGAGGTAATGGGTTGTGTACTATCTGTGCTGACAGGCAATTTCTCCCCCATGTTAATTACTGCCTAAATCAGGAGGAATGGGAGCTAAAATAATGCTGCAAACCATATTATCCCACTTCACTGCCTTCCTGACCTAATAGCTGTCTCTTGCTTTCTAGGCAGTAGGTTAAAAGATTGAAGTGCTCAGAGCACCGCCGACACACCCCTCATTTATCAGCCCTCCTGGACCGGGGTCTCCCAGAGACCAAGAACGTCGGTCCCGACACAGGAACAGATACGGAGGCAGAAGCGCACTTCGCTGAAAGCACAGTTCACGGCTTTAAAGGGAACCAGGGAGAGGACCCAGGTGCTGCCCCTAGAGGAACAGCTCGCCCTGTCCTGTCCAGGGAGGCGGTGCGGGGGTGGGGGGGCTCACGTCCATGAGGGCCGCGTTGATGTAGTTGCTGCTCTCGCCGTCGATGGTGATGAGGAAGGGCAGGCAGCGGTCGGGCGGCAGGATGTCCATGCAGCGGTTCTTCTCGTGGTTGCGGGGCAGGAGCGCGATGCTGCAGTCTTCCACGCGCAGAGTCGGTGTCACCATGTTCAGGGTCTGGGGGACAGAGCAGGCACGCTCGGGAGGAGAACCCCATCTTGTGTGCAGACCTCAGGGACCCCCTGTGTCCTGCAGCTGATGGCCCCACTCCCTGGACCCCACTTACACAATGAGATTTTTATTCCTCTTTAGTCTTCAGGACTCTGTGCACAGGCAGAGCCCATCAGACACAAGGACGGCTGTGTGTATGCTAGATCAGGTGCCAATGAGTCCAGCTAGGATTGGACACCGGGGTTTGGAGGAAGAGGTTGGCAGGTGTCAGGCTGCAGTCAGGTGTGGAGTCAGGTGCATTCAGACCCAAGGCGAGCATGAGAAATGGCACAGGGCACTTGAGGGGCACTAGTGGTAAAGAACCTGCCTGTGCATGCGGGAGACCTAACAGATGCGAGTTTGATCCCTGGGCCAGGAAGATCCCCTGCAGGAAGGCAGGGAAACCCACTCCAGTATCCTTGTCTGGAGAATCCCATGGACAGAGGACCCTGGTGGGCTACAGTCCACGGGGTTAAACAGAGTCGGACACGACTGAACGACTTAGAACGCATTCACTCTTGCCAGCAAGCACCCTGAATGTGCCTGGCTTGGTCTAGCTGTCGGGGTTACACTGTGGGTTGGTCTGACATCTGCCTGGGCAGGGGTAGGGGCGGGGAGGGCCTGGCTCTGCCAGACCAGTGGGTCTCGATGTGGGGACACTAACTACCTCAGCACGTGGTCTAGCTGTCAGGATGGTGTGTAGGGGAGCAGGGCTCAGGCATTCAGTGGGCAGTGGCCAGGGATGCCACCAAACACCCGATAGGACAGCCCCTTGGCCATGGATAACTGAGCCCCCAGCGCCAACAGTGCTGAGGCTGAGAGGGCCTCAGAGGGCTTAAGGGTTCTGGAGCCGACTCTGCTGTTCTTCTTAGGAGCAAGGTCACAGCCTTGTCCCTTTAGCATGACCTACCCGGAATTCCTCCTTGATCTGGCTCGAATTGGTCTGCGGGTCCAGCTTGTTCATGTCATAGTAGAGAGACCTGACCTGGGAAGCGGGCACCGAGGTGTCCCCACAGAGACAGGCTTCCAGAATGGCATCGTGGATGAACACGTACTGCTCCTGGGGAGGCAGAGAAACCAAGGTAACTCCCAGGAACCAGAGGAGGAGGGGAGGTAGCCCCTTGCGGACCAGAGAACAATGGTTCACCTGCCACAGAACACACCTTCCTTCAGGAGGGAAGGCGGGGGAGGGGACCTGGCCACTCGTATGGGGCTGTCCCAGGGCCAGTTATCCTGTCCCCCTCCAAGAAGGGCAGGGCATTAGTGATTGGCCATATGCAGAGGACAGCGGGAGGAGAGGTAAGCAGGGGCTCAGTGCAGAAGGCTTCACACACTGATGGAAACCACTCAGAAGCCAGGGCTTCCCAGGTGGTGCTAGTGGTAGAAAAACCGCCTGTCAATGCAGGAGACGTGAGATGTGGGTTCGATCCCTGGATCAGGGAGGTCCCCTGGAGAAGGGAATGGCCACTGACTTCAGTATTCTTGCCTGGAGAACCCCATGGACAGAGGAGCTTGGTGGGCTACAGTTCATGGGGTCGCACACGGTTGGACACAACTAAAGCGACTTAACATGCACACACGTTAGTAAAAACATTAATTTCCTAGGAGCAGGGTGGAATACTTTTTCTCAAACACTTAAGTTCCTGAAACACCTTGAATTCTAACTTAGAGAAGTTCCAGAGTGCTTCCAGAAAGTGGGCAAATTCCCACGATGCCAGGCCACTCACTGGACAGAATTTTTACGGACAGTCAGAAGAGAAGGAAATGCAAGAGATTACCCTTAAAAATCACTCTGCAAATGCCTGCCTATCCTCAGGGGTGGTCTTGCTCTGGTTACCAGCTAGTTTAAAAGACACAATAAAAAGAAACGGTATTGAAATCCTGAAGGCCTCCAAGTGGAGCCTCGACCGGGGTTTGAGGCTGCGTTCCCCTGGACGCAGAAGCAAGGGGAAAGCTGGGCTTGGAGAGCAGATTCTGTTACCTGGCAGACTCCTGGCCTTTTTCATGTGTTTATGAGAGAAGAAAGAAAAGGAAGGAAGGAGGTGGGTGGGAAGAAAGGATGGCCAAGTGCCTCGCCTTTTTCTGCCGAGGGTTTCTGAAAACAGAACAGCAGCTTCTCTCTCCCTGCCCCTTAGCCCTGGAATGTGGGCCGCGGGGGCAGGGCCTGAGGCTAGGCAGGCGTGGATCGGCTGGGGGGGCGGGGGCAGAAGGGG